>JAASAO010001593.1:0-48475 GCA_017311375.1 Mytilus coruscus | reverse complement strand
GTGCTTTCTATGCAAGAATAAGATCCTCGAACATGTTGAGTTTTTTCAGAAATCTTGGTCAGCTAAAACAAATTACAAAATAGTTACCACTATTGAATGTTCATTACTCTGCTTAAATTTATAAATCATTAATGGAACATATATAACAATATACAATGTTATCTCGTTGCAGCAATAATCTAAAACTACAGGAATTTGATAAATTGCGATTTCCCTGCGTAAATAACAACCTTAAGGAATTTAATATCCCTTTGTACTTTTCTTTCACTCACTCAATCATCTCGCCCGTACGAAATTATAAGGCGTATTACGCCTGGATTTGTGGCGTAAGCCAGGCGTATGTGGTAGTTACGTGTCCAGATCCAGGCTTAAGGGAGCAGGAAATGTAAATTTGTAGCACTTACAGGCGTAGAAAAAAGTGGTAAACCTGGCGTAAATTGAAATAAGCAAGGCGTAAATTTTCCTACGGGCGTAAAACTTTTGGAAGGGCATAAATCTTAATACCCATAATGCTTTGTTTAAAGGATCATTGGAATTTTTTTCAAAATTTGGCTCTCTGGTAATAGTTTGCAAGAGTTGGACATATGACAGCTTGATATATTCAGGGGAAATTAGCTTTTTGTGCTTTTTGGAAGATTTGAAATTGGAATTATGGAATCAAATTGATGAATGAAAACAGTGAAAGGAAAGGAAAGTAGTATGCATGGTAAATAATAAGTGATAGTAACTAGTAAGATATTAAGCTTTTATATTTTAACATTTCAATTTCATGAAACCCTCATCCTTGGATAATAACATTTAAGTCTTTCACAAGATAAATTGCAGTATGATCATTGATTTTTTAGTTCAAATGACATTAATTTTCAAAACAACTTAGTCAAAATGCTACTTTTAAAATTAATTGTCATAATTCTTATTTAAACTTAAAATTATTCGAGCCAGTGACTGTCTAAAAAAGTATTTATCTATATAGCTTCTTCACTGGTTGATATTTCAAGTTTTATGTCAAACAATGAGAAATTTAAACAACAGTACAAGTTTATATCAAATACACAAAGTACACAGCTAGAGCAATACACTGATTTAAATTAAGTGTAGTATTATGTAAGAATATTACGCCTGGTTTATTTATTGACCAGGCGTACTCATTTGCATATTACGCCTGGTTTTCTGTCGACCAGGCATACTCATTTAAATATTACGCCTAATTTTACGCCTGGTTTCCGCCTCAGTTACGCTTGGTTTCCGCCTGGACATGCATTCCTTAAACAGGGCAATAACGCCAGGACAAAGTATGATTTCTACGCCTGGTTTCCGTGTCATTTACAGGCGTCACATTTTGTACAGGTGCAGAGCATGACTATATAGACTATATGTATGTCAATCCTGTGTGAACTGTAATCACACAAATGACTTCGAATAACTAAACAAGCAAAATTTAAAAGTCATTCAAGCATGACTAAAGGTGCATCCCAACATTCTGCTTAAATTGGAAATTATGAAGAAATTCTAACAACATCCACAAACTAAATATCAATTGTCTAGTGTATGTTAGTCTTCAAAAATATACCAAATCAATAAGGTTAACCAAAGCAACCGAAGCCTGACTGAGGGGACATAGCCATATATTCTCTTAAAAATATAGTAAACATACAGATATTGGTACCAATTTAATACAAAAACACAGGCAATACAAAACCAAATAAAATTACAGTGATTTTTTTTATATTTGCTAAACATGCTAAACGAGTGCCTGTGGATAATATTTATGAATCAAAGGAATAGAGTAAGAACAAGTGTCAAAACATGTTTTATAATTGCAAGAATAACTTCTAGACTAATATATTAAAAATGTTGCAATAACATGAATAAGATGAAATCTTTCCTATCAAACAATTAAACTAATTAATTACCTTTATCGGTGCATGATCAGACCATTCATTGATATGTGTTTCTGTACACATCTCACAAAAATAATCTGCATCCTGCTCATAAAATCCTGTCACACAGTCCGGTTCTGCAAGGCTACATCCCAACATTTTGTCAAATTTTACAGTTGTCATTTTGAATCTTTTTCTTATTATAGTGTTTATTTCTCCTGTAACAAAATCATCAATGTCCTTGAAAAAACATCTTTCAATGTTACAATGTTTCCCAAAATCCCAAACCTGAATCTGAATAACATTTGGATATGTCATCACAAGTAATTTTGAAGTCTTCTGTAACTTAAAGACGACCGTTCCTCTGAAAAGAGCAATTGGCCGTTTTGTTTGTCCACGGACAGGTACTTCTGCAATTTCGTACTTCCGGCTCAGTGAAGCAATCAAATGATTAATTAAATGTCCTGGTAGAAATTTAAATTTGAAACATAACCAATTGGATTTTGTACAGTTTTTTTCTGTCAGATAAAATTGTTCGTTTATAGGACAGTCAGGTCCTTTTTTAACCATGCAAGGTATGTAATAGCAAGGATTTGTATCAGTGGCATCTCTGTCTGATACAGTTGGATGTATTATAATATCAAATTTCTCCATGACTTTCAGTATATGATTTTTATGTTGAAACAAGTTTTGCTTTTCCTCAAATTTAAAGATTTTCTTATTTGTTTCTAATATTTGGTCCAAAACCACACTATGTAATATTCCTCTAATATTTAAATCATTCCATTCATCCGTAAAAAGATGCCGTCTGGCACCTGATTGAAATTTCTCTGCTGTTATTATACTTTTAAAAGCATCAGACAACCATTGAGTATCTAAAATGATATAATCTGGAAGATCCTCAAAATAAACCAAAGCTCTGAGTTCATGATGAAATTTCAAATATAACATAAGTTCTTCATGATTTAATGAATTTGGTATTTCAGTAGATATTTGCTGAATTTCATTAAAGGAAATAATTGGTAACTCCTTCTTTTTCTCTTGTAGACATTTTTCCAACTGAATAAATTTAATAGGATAGTCTTGATTCCATGTTTTCATTGTTGTGGCTAAGTTTAAGAGATTTTGTCGTATTAGCTGGAATACACTAGGATTATCTTCTGTGTTTGAAATAAAGTACTCGTACTGATCACTAATGTGTCTTCGTGCATCAGCTGAAACATCTTCAACATATTTATCAAGGCAATCTCTACATGCATCCTCAATCTAAAAAATAAAGTCGTTTTCTTCAAATATCTATGACAAAAAACATAAAAGATATGTCAATGATTATTATAAATCAGAGTACCGTTTAACAATGAGGTTGGATATACATCACTAGACAATGATTATGCCCCCTGCAGTACGCACGAATATATGTAGTTCCACAAACAGTCTCATGATTTTCCTAATTTTTTAACTGACGCTTCATTTGTCGCCATTTTCCGCAAAATTAAATAAAACTTAGTTGAGTGATACAAGGGGTTGAAAGTATTATGACCAAAGAGGACGTATTGAGTTATTCAACTCTGGTATATCTATTTTTATAGCTGATAGTGCTGAAATCTCACTCTCTTGATACGAAAAGAGGGGAACCGAAGAGCTAGTCAAACGAAGGTATATAAAGACACAAAATGCAAAACGGGAGACTAGAACAGCAAGAATGACAATGGACACACAAACGCCGAAATAGGGGGACGAGAATAAGGACTGAGCAGTTTCCAATAAGCATGTGTATAAAAAAGAAGATGTGGTATGATTGCCAATGAGACACCTCTCCACAAGAGACCAAAATGACACATAAATTAACAACTATAGGTCACCGTACGGCATTCAACAATGAGCAAAGCCCAACTTCAAGGCACTGAGACAAATATCCAGCATGAGAAGAATAATCGGAATATAAACAGACAACTACAAATTTTATCGAGAGCGGAGTTGTTTTTTTAGAGAATTTTACCCATAAAATAATGACATTGTCGGAATAATGAGCTGTCGGAATAATAGGATGTCGGAATAATGGGCTGTCTGAATAATGGGATGTCAGAGTAATGGACTGTCGGAATAATGGAATGTCGGAATAATGGTTGTTGAACTAACGGGATGTCACCGACTTGGTACAAGACATTTTAAGAAAAAGAGGGCGGGTTGAACCTGGTTTCATGGCTAGCCAAACCTCCCGCTAATATGGCAATGTTAAATAAATTGCTTCGCCGAGCGCAGCTGGATACGACCGCAGAGGTCCAACCCTGACCAGTTGGGGCAAAAATGGACACAATATTCGCACTTGATACAAGTCTGAATTTGGATTGTAATTAAATATTTGACACATAATAGGTTTCTGACACAGAATAACTGTAGTCAAAGAACTTGAATTGGTTATGTGATTTGAATTTATATTCATTTTTTTTTTTGCTTTTGTGCAATACACTATGCTGTTGCGAATTGACCCCCCTCCCCCCAAACATTTTTTTTACCCCCTTTTTTTTGCAAACAAAATTAAATATTTGAATAAATTAACCCCCTGTCCAAAAAAATTCTTTCCCTCAAGATATGGTCATAAGGCCTAAAAAAAAATCTGTGTTTCCGGTAACATCATTTTGAAAAATAGGGTCGGTAGGTCGGATTTTTTTTTTTTTTTTTTTTTGACATTGTAAACGAAATCCGGAAAATTATCATGGTTTTCCAAGTCCGGGTCCGTAATTAGTTTCAAATACCGGAAGTGCGGCCATTTGCAATATTTTTGAAGCACCTGCTGTGCAAATTTCTTTGATTTTAACCTATTTGGAATACCTTTGACATAAATAAAACGTTTTACTGGCTTTCTGTGCCAGAAGAAGCAAGTTAGATAAATAAATATGTCGATTAACAGAAGACTGTGTCAAAATCAGGGTCGGTTGATACCAAATTTTTTTTTTTTGAAGATCCAATAAAAATTAGGGTCGGGGCTAAAAACAGGGTCGGTCGGGTTACCGGAAACACAGATTTTTTTTTTTTAGGCCTAATCTCAATTCAAATTTGCAACCATAATAACCCATTTAAATACATCATAAAAGTCTTAAAATAGAAAATGACATACATAATCATGGCTGAAATTAAATTAACTTCATCAGCATTTTTAAAATAGTAACTTCTAAAAATAAATTGACAGCTAATCACCTCAAGACAATACAACATTTCTTTATACATAATTTAAAAGCAGTGTAAGGGAGGTAATTCAAAATGTTGTGTTTGAATTACTTCCCTTACACTGCTTTTACATTATGTTTCATACTTAAGTAATTGTCCACTAACCAGGACAACCTTGTTTTTCCCCCTTTTTTGCCCCTAATTCCTAAACGGTTTGAGCCATAACCCCCACCAAAGCCAATTTTTACCCTCCCTTTGTGGTATGGAAACTTGTGGTATAATTTCAGAGAGATCCATACACCATTCCACAAGTTATTGTCTGGAAACTAGAAAAATGCTTATTTGGGCCCCTTTTTGGCCCCTAATTCCTAAACTGTTGGGACTATAACCCCCAAAATCAATCTCAACCTTCCTTTTGTGGTCATAAACCTTGTGTCTAAATATCATAGATTTCTATTT
The DNA here is from genome assembly GCA_017311375.1 of Mytilus coruscus. Taxonomy (NCBI): domain Eukaryota; kingdom Metazoa; phylum Mollusca; class Bivalvia; order Mytilida; family Mytilidae; genus Mytilus; species Mytilus coruscus. The sequence continues at coordinate 42,968 of JAASAO010001593.1, read as the reverse complement.
ACTTATACTAAAGTTATTGTGCGAAAACCAAATGTCTTCACAAATTTTTTTGCGGTCGTATAATAACAACACTACATGACAGGAATACAGTACAAACAAACACAAGAACACTCAGCACAGAGAAATGCTTAAATAAACTAGGGGCTCCCAAGAGCCTGTGTCGCTCACCTGTATCTACTGTTGTTTTCGAAATCATGTAAAATAAGGTTAAAATCATAATTAATAGTATTCGATACCATAATAATGATTGAGGCCAAGATTGGTTTAATTTGGTCCAGTAGTTAAATTAAAAGCAGGTCATCCCATTGTAGTCTTACAATAGTTACTGAAGACCCCTTATCGTTATTCAAATAAGTTTTAAAGTTGTGACCATTTGAAATTGGTTTTTTTACAATTTTCCCTTACTTCTATAGTAAACCCCTATGTTCTATTTTTAGACAAGGCGGCCATGTTTGTTGGATGACAGGGTCATCGGATACATTTTTCAATCAAGATACCCTATTGAAAATTGTGGCTAAGTTTAATTCTATTTGGCCCAGTAGATTAAGTTGAGAAGATTTTTGTAAAAGATTACAAAAATTTATGAAAAATTGAATATAAAGGGCAATAACTCCTTAAGGGGTCAATTGACAATTTTGGTTCTAGTGACTAATTTGTAGATCGTACATTGCTGAAGATTATTGCTGTTTACAGTTTATCTCTATCTATAATAATATTTAAGAGAGAATGTCACAGCCCATTGAACATTTTGCTAAAAATATGGAAAGTGGCAAAAATTTCTTTTTGCTTAAAAATTTAATATGTTGAACATAACATGGTGTTCTGAATTTTTTTTTACAAAAAATTTTTAAAAATCATGGTTGCTATGGATACCAGCTGTAAACCATTAATGGGATCTCACAGAATCTAATTTAATCAAGTTTGGCTTCAATGTAATATAATAACAAAACTACTTGAAACAAATTTAACTTTTATAACATATTTTAGCTTGAAACATCCTTTTCAAGAAAAAAATGAATTAAATATTATAATATTGGTCTGAAAACAGTGATTTTTAGTCTAAATGTCTCTTCATTCATACACATAAAATCTCCTATCTACAACCATAAAAATATTAACTAACAGTAAGATTTTGTTGTATAGTAGTTATTCTTTCAAGAACACCAAAAAAATACGCTGGCAAATGTTCTGTGAATTTATTAGCTGCTTTAAAACATTGGCTGTTTGGTAGCAGTTTGCCTGGTGAATTACTTCCCTTTGTTGAATTCTTTTGTTCAGAGAAGGAAATGGTGTATAGCAACAACAAGATACTGAAAAGGGAAAATTGTTACAATAATTTAAACCCAATACGTAATATTGTTAATTGTTTACGACTTTTATAGCGTTCTACGGAGGTGCATTTCATTCTACGGTGGTTTTCCTACTAAAAGGAGGAACATACAGTACAGTACACACAAGAAGAAGAAGTAAACAAAGAATGGCAGCATAGCAGTTTTTTTTTTTAAAGCAGACGACCCACTTGTCTGCTTTTTATATGGTAATTGTCTCTTTAATCATTGATGCAACAGGTTTTAAAGTTTTCCCAACATGTTTTTATCCACAAGCATAAATAAAGTTTCAATGTCCAAACTGAAAAAAAGGCAATTTTCAAGACTAAAGCCAAAAGTGAAAGGAAAAGCATCACTATTATAATATAGCATTAGTAATTTAGTCCAAGCTACAACTGTCTACTGTGATACATTTGACATACTTATAACATGTATAAGTCAATTATTGAATATGATTAACTCATTGATTTGATAAATAATAAAAGGGGGGTCATCATGGTCATATAATTTCAACAGACACCTGTCTATTTTCTCTGGACAATCAGGCACATTCTTTCACTTGACATTGACATTATTGTTCTCATACTTTTACACTAGCTCATGTCATTCTTCATTTGAGAAATACTGAAAGTAAACAACACCGCAACAGAAAAATAAGGGAACAACTGTTATTAATTTTAAGAAGGGGGGGGGGATTTAAAATGATTGATCTTCATTCTTGCCTGGCAATATTACTGGAGAAATAAAAAAATTAGCCAAAGACAGGATAAAACAATAAGTTGCCCCAAACTGCAGGACACCACATTTTGCTGTGTACAAGACTGAAAATGAATATAAATTGTAAACCGTTGTGGCATACATCATGTACATGTTGCATTAAATGAAATAAATTATCCATCCAAAAATCATCTGCCCAATCCCTCCTCTATTCAATCACTAGTAGCTAAAATGGATAAGTATACCCCCTTTACATGTAAGTGCGAGAACATTCCACCCTGTTTTAGACCCATTGTCCCAAATCTAATTGAAGTTTGAAGAATCCAATATTTAGGGACATGTTACATTTTTAAAAAAGATGCATATATATATGTAAGCCTCAAATTTATGTCTGGCCTCAAATCTATATATCCTTTCCACAAATATATGTTCTTTCTAATATTGTGACATAAATGCTAAAATCTATGTCTTGTATTGTCTCAAATCTATATTCTTTTCTAAAATCTATGTCCTTTATTGTCTCAAATCTATGTCCTTTTCTGAAATGTGTTGACATAAGACAAAGCAAGTACAGATGGGTGCAGTACAGTGGTCCTAACCTGTACAAGACTTGTTGACTGCTTTCCAAGTTAACTTGAGAAATTTTAACCAGACAAGCAAGTTAACTTCGTTGTTGGTAGACCAGACCTACAGTCTGCTTTTTTAGGACTGCTGCAGACCTATATATTGACAGGTCTGCTCCAGACCAGACCTGTGGACAGTCTGCTTTTGACCAGTCCTGAGGACAGGTCTGCCACAGACCAGACCTGTGGACAGGTCTGCTACTGACCAGACCTGTGGAAAAGTCTGCTATTGACCAGACCTGCGGACAGGTCTGCTTACGACAGATTACCATGTTTAACACTTTTCATATCAGACCTGAGCTTTAAATATGTAAACAATAATCGTAATTGTTCTTTTTTCCCAGTATATCAAATTTCTTTACTCGTTAGACTCTATAGATATAATACACATTAAAAAAAATTCTTTTTTTTCATTTCATATTCTTATATACATTAAACAATGGCTATAAAATTACACACTTGTGATCACATACAGCTAGCTATCATAAAAGAAAGGAAAGTTTTTTTTTTAAATTAGAAGGTGGATAGAAAGGTTATCCAACGCATCGGAACAATATTTTTATATCAAGGGATATCAACATCATTGTCGACGTTGCTTCGTTCCCCATTTTTTACAGTCTCTTCCTAAATTTAACTTTATGCATTTAATACATGGATATTTCATCTTAATTCACCTTGTTTGCCTTGGATTTACGATTCTGTTTTTGACAAAATATTCTAACAAAAATTGCACCATGTCCGAATACATAAGGTGTTGTATAATTATGAACAATCTCGTCAATTTCGTCCGATTTGTCTTTACCGATTATAAATGATATATGGGACGTCCAAAAAATATATTCGTTGTGCACATGAATGAAATAGTTGCCACTTTACGTTTAGCTACAAACAAAATCAATCAACCGACATAATATACTAACAGTATTCTATTCCCAGATGAGAAATTATTTTATTTTTCATTTTAAAATACAAATGAAATCTGACATGCCAGTGTTGGATGATGCGGTCAAATAGTTTTGTTATACACACCATTATTATGAATACAGAGATGAAATGCTGACAATCTAAATTGATGCGGAAAAGATTTTGCATTCATTGTTTTTCAATATTGCTTTCATTTGTATTATACATTCAATCCTGACATAAAAATATTACTGATTTACTATGCGGCTATATAGATTTGCATAATAAAGTGCAAATATAGTCAGTTTTGGTTAATACGGTCTAATATTGCTATACAAGTCAACCTGAGGTATCAAAACTGAAATTTTGTTACGTATCAATATATTGAATAAAAGGAAGACATGCTGGCACTCTAAATTTATGCGGACAAAATTTGGTAGTTACAATGAGTTATTTGTGTTCCAATATTGCTGTCATTTGTATTATACATTCCTGTACACCACATTACATTTGTAGTATTACCAAACCAGTATTTACCTTGAATAAATGTTTTCTTAAAAGCTGTAAGAGGTGGCATACATCATATCTTTTATTAAAGTGTTTTTATTTGACAATCAAAATATTGTTTGTATGATCTTATTTTGTTTTGATTTTTAATCTGATTTTTATATTTTATCCAGGTTCAATTATGGAGAGATCTATTTGCTCTTTTTCATCCTTCAGTGATAAAATCCAATGTGGAAGAAACATCAACATTGTACCATCTGAAAAATGTTTGCCTTTAAACAACTGCAAAGATGATATACAGAAACACTTAAGATTATACCATATTTCTCTTGCAACTGTTACTTGGGAATATGACCTGATAAAAGAAAGAGCTGGATTTTTTGATGAGTTATTAGACAGTCTTATTATCTGTCTAAATCACATATTTATGATTGGAAAAGGTTGGAGAAGAAGCAGACTTTGTATGGCCAAGGAACCTTTGCCCCACTGCTCTGGCAAGCATAAAGCCTCCAACACTAGTGTATCATTAGACCAAAGTAGAAGGATTTGGAGACAGAGTGGAATCTTGATTCCAATTGGATCAGGTATTTTCTAATAATTAAGCCTAGCCATCTATATACAGTTTATAAATGGTGTATCAAGAATGTTGAATATAAATAAGAAGATATGGTATGAGTGCCAATGAGACAACTCTCCATATAAGTCACAATGTATAAAAAGTTAACAATTATAGGTCAAAGTACAGCCTTCAACACAGAGCATTAGCTCACACCGAAGAGTAAGCTATAAAGAGCCCCAAAATAACCAGTGTAACACAACTCAAACAGGAAAACCAACGGTCTAATCTATTTACAAATGAGAAACGAGGAACATTTTTGAAATATACCAACAAACAACAACCACTGAACAACAGGACCTGACTTAGGTCAGGTGCATATAATATATGCAGTGGGTTTGAACGTTTTACCAGGCGCCAACCTTGAGTGGATGTATCATCCACTGATTACATGTGAATATACTATATACTAAGAGTGAACATTTTGTCTGGCTCAGCTTTGGACAAATTTCTTACAAATAACAGTTATATAAAAAAGAAGATGTGGTATGATTGCCAATGAGACAACTCTCCACAAGAGACCAAATGTCTCAGAAATTAACAACTATATTTCACCGTACGGCCTTCAACAATGAGCAAAGCCCATACTGCACAGTCAGCTATAAAAGGCCCCAAATGACAATGTAAAACAATTCAAACGAGAAAATTAACGGCCTAATTTATGTATGAAAAATGAACAAAAAACAAATATGTAACACATAAACAAACGAATTACAGGCTCCTGACTTGGGACAGGCACATACATACATACAGAATGTGGCGGGGTTAAACATGTTAGTGGGATCCCAACCCTCCCCCTAACCTGGGACAGTGGTGTAACAGTACAACATAAGAACGAACTATAAAAATACATGCTTTGGACTTTTCAAAGGGTTATTTGTGCTGTTCTGACACATTTAATTTATTTTTATCTTTTGATTTAAATCCTCATCAGAGGTTGACTTGTGTTTTTAAATGTGCTTATTTATTTGTACTAATTTCTATGTCATACAGATTTGTACTTTTTTATAATTTCAGGTTTCTGTAGACAATACAGCCATTTGAAAGAAACAATTTTTACTACAGATGATGACATGGTAAGTAAATTTTTATACAAGTTGTATCAAGCTTGAATATTGTGTTCATACTTGCCCTAACTGTTCAGGGTGTGACCTCTGTGGTCGTAATATGCTGTGCTCAGCGGAGGATTTTATCATAAGGTAAAATAATAAAATGATAACTCGGGCAATGATGGTATAACCCTCGTATTCTGTACAAAAAGCATGCTATGCTGTATTCAGAAATGGAGTATTTGGTAATCAGTAAACAGGAATTAAAGGTTTTTTTTACAGAAGTATATTTTTATGAAAATTGAGTTAATTAGTAGTCCAGTTGACAAATAGCTATGTTACATAAAAGTTGAATTATTAGTCTCCTACCAGTGAAGCTGTCTGCCTGTCCGTCTGTCAATCTGTCAGTCCGGCTTATCACCTTTCTGCACTTTTTTATGTCATGCTTAAATATATTGATTTGATATTTGGTATATAGTATAACCATGACAAGTTCCAAATTAAGTTCGAATTATAAGTTTTACTTATTTCAATCCCTGATTTCTTTCAAGTTTACTGGTGGTTAAATGATTTGCATAGTTCATACAATGATCAAACTTTTTTTGTAAAGTCCCTTGTATTAAAATTATCATAATTTGATATATTACATTTTTACAATGTATTTCAATATCTAACATGTCTAATGTTTTTTCATGTAATGTACATGTTATGTGTCTTGTCCTGTTTTTCAGACTATAAATGATAATGATGAGAAACACAAAGAAGATGAACCAGATATTAAGGTTTGTATTTTTTCAATCCTTTATATTCTTAACAATATTTTTATGCCCCTGCCTCTAGGAGAAGGGGGGCATTAAGTTTTACCCTGGTCTGTTTATACATGCGTCCAGAAACTGTCTTCTGTTCTTTAACTTTAGTTTGCCTTTACCAAATGTTATGAAACTATGAAACAATGCTTATTAACACAAAACACAGGTCAGGTTCACATTAAGGTTGGATCACTTTTACTGTTCATGAGTTATGCCCCTTTATAAATCGAAAAAATGCTGAATTTTTCGTTTCCATTCTCTTACTTTAGATTGCCTCAACCAAATGTTATGTTAATATACATAATGCTTATTGTCAAAAAACACAGATCAAGAACCAATTTGGATAGATTGTTTTTATCATTCATGAGTTATTCCCACATTATATTTGTAAGTGGGGCATCTGTGTCGCATGGACACATTCTCCATTTATTGTATAATTTAAGAAATACATAAAAGATGGACTCGGATGTCTACAAATACTGCTGCTAATTCTAATAACAGACAATGCATATCTTTTGATAAGTTTATTGTCAATACAAAATTGAGAAATTATGTTTTATCAAGCTGAAGCCTACTGCAACCATTTAAATGATATCAAGGTGAGATAAACCCTTTCAGACACACTTGTAGGTCATACAATCATTCCATACACAAATTTAGTTAACCTATTTCTTAAAGTATCTCAGAAACAAACCTGATAAAAAATTGAATCTTAACCAATGAACCGTGAAAGTTAGGTCAAGTTCAGCTGACACCTGCCAGACAGACATACGTACCTTATAATTATTCCATACACCAAATATAGTTTTAATTTCCCTATTACATCTAAAATCCAGTCCAAACAAGAAAAAAAAAATAACATTAACAAATGAACCATGAAAATGAGGTTAAGGCCGCTGAATACTGCCAGAGTAAGGTGTACAAGTACACCTTACACACATTCCATACACCAAATATAATTGACTGAATGCTTATGGTATCTGCGAAATAGACCACAACACAAAAACTTAACTTTGACCAATGAACCATGAAAATGAGGTCAAGGTCAGATGACACCTGCCAGTTGGACATGTGCTCCTTACAATCAACTGTCTGACAAATATGAGGATCTTTGTTATTTTTTCTTTAAATAGACCCTTCACAATTTTCTTTAAAAAACATTTGCAAAAACCTTCAGTTATCTTGGCCATATGGGGGCCTCGGTGGCCGAGTGGTCTAAGTAGTTACTACTGTAATCACTAGCCAGTCAACACTGAGGTTGTGAGTTCGAACCCCGCTCGTGCGGGTGCACTCGACTCCAATCTTAATTGACTAGGATTGTCAGTTTTCCTATCGAAGGTCGGTGGTTTTCTCCGGGCACTCCGGCTTCCTCCACCAATAAAAACTGGCCGCCACGAAATAGCCCAAAAGCGGTGCTTAAAAGTGGCGTTAAAACACCAAAAATCAAAAATCAAAATCAAATCTTGGCCATATGTTATCTTCCTTATGAAAAAAATAACATAGTATAAACTTCCTTATTTTATTTTATAGATAGAAAACCCTATATCAGCACATACAACAACAGAACTACAATTAGAAATAGAAGAACCAGTGCACATTTTGGATGAGGTAAATTATATTTTGCATCACATTTTACCGAATTTCTATCAAATAGAATAAAGAATGGAAATAGGAAATAGGGAATGAATCAAAGAGAAAAACAACCCAACCAAAATGTACAAGACAACCAAAGGCAACCAGTGAGCCCGCAACATATCAAGAAATTTTGCACCTGAAACCCTTATGTATACTAGATCAGGAAAATGGATGCCACTGTACACTTCGAAACATAGAGATTAACCATGTTAACCAAAATAAAAAAAAAAAAGAAAACATACAAAACTAACAAAGGCTATCTAAATTCCTGACTTAGGACAGGTGCAATAAACAGCTGCACCTAGAGTGCATGATATGCCCGTATTGGGCATATAGAAATTGGAAAAGAAGGAATTAATAATTTCCTTACATTCAAATTGTTAAAGTCCTGTAACTCCAGAACAACAAACAAATAATAAAAAATCAAAAGGGAGCTTCATAATATCAATCCCACCAATAATGTAAAGTTTCAAGTAAATCAATATAAGAATACTGTAGTAAGTGTGCAAAATGTGAAAAATTGCCTGAATTCAAATGGTTAAAGTCCTATTATTCTGAAACGACATGGCATTTTTTTTTTCTAAATTGAAAGGGAGCTTTCTTCTGTCAATCCTAATGTTGTGTTATTATAACCTGATGAAAGGTTAAAAGGAATTTGAGCTATAGTCCAAAAACTGGAAAATCCCCCCTTTTTGTTAATAAAGTCCCATAAATCCCAAACACATAATATGAAATTAAAAAAAAAATGAAAGGGAGCTTACATCAATAGATATTAACATTTCACTAAAGTTTCATGGAAATTGGTAAAAGCGTTTTTGAGTTATTGTCCGAAGTGTGGACGACGGACGAACAGACAGACAGACGGACAGACAATGGTATACCATAATACATCCAATCTTAGACGGGCGTATAAAAATGTTGCAGGGTTAAACAAAATATACATGTAATTCATGCAACAATGAAATCTTAGTATGACATATTCGTTCATCTCTACCTATAAAAAAGAAATATGCAAGTAGGGACAAATAAATACATTGCTTCCATTTATGTACCCTGTATCGCTTTTTATGTACTTGAATTATGGTTGATAGGTAATTTTCAAAAATGATTTAGAAAATTAATATTTCCATATTTTTTTTTTAAATACTAGAAGCTAAAAGAATGATATTTTATTTTACTTTAATATTTCAGGATATTATTTTCAATTATAATCTGTGAAATTATTTCCCATTATAATACATTTATTTGGTTTTTTATTTACTAATTTAGCTTATATTCAAATATACTCTTTTTAGTACATAGTATTTGCAAAGATTAAGTTTTTTTTTTATTAACTATTCAATATTTTAACTTCCCAGATAGAATTTCACGGCAATGGATAATACATCACAGTGAAATATTTTCCTCCGGATAAAAAAATAACAACAACTTCTGTAACCTTTTTTTCCCCAGATGATATTTCATCCGGATAGAATTTTGCTTTACAGAAACACCGGGCGTCTGTGTGAGAGTGTGTCCGTCCTGTCTTGTAAGCGCTCTCATGTATACAATTTTTGCTAGAATTTTATGAAACTTGTCATAGGTTTATGTTAGCAATGTCTTGGACAAGTTCGAAAATGGGTGCCGACTTTTTTTAAAAGAGATATATAAATGCCCAATGGAAATAATAATTATATGGAAAATGGCCTTGTTAGAACTCTCTCGTGTACAATTGTTGCCAGAACTTTTTATGAAACTTATGTTGCTTATTGGAATTCCTTTTTTAGCTCACCTGGCCCGAAGGGCCAAAAGAGCTTTTCTCATCACTTGGCGTCCGTCGTCCATCGGCGTCGTCGTCGTCCGTCGTCGTTAGCTTTTACAAAAATCTTCTCCTCTGAAACCACTGGGTCAAATTTAACCAAACTTGGCCACAATCATCATTAGGGTATCTAGTTTAAAAAATGTGTCCGATGACCCCGCCAACCAACCAAGATGGCCGCCATGGCTAAAAATAGAACATAGGGGTAAAATGTATATTTTGGCTTATATCTCTGAAACCAAAGCATTTAGAGTAAATCTGACAAGGGTAAAACTGATTATCAGGTCAAGATCTATCTGCCCTGAAATTTTCAGACAAATATGACAACCTGTTGTTGGGTTGCTGCCCCTGAATTGGTAATTTTAAGGAAATTTTGCAGTTTTTGGTTATTATCTTGAATATTATTATAGATAGAGAGAAACTGTAAACAGCAATAATGTTCAGCAAAGTAAGATCTATAAATAAGTCGTCATGACTAAAATTGTCAGTCGACCCCTTTAGGAGTTATTGCCCTTTATAGTCAATTTTTAACAATTTTGCTCAAATTTTTGTAAAAATCTTCTTCTCTGAAATTACTGAGACAAATTTAACCATACTTGGCCATAATCATTATTAGGGTATCTAGTTTAGAAAATTTGTCCGATGATCCCGCCTTCCAACCATCATGGCCGACATGGTTAAAAATAGAACATAGGCCAACCATCATGGCCGACATGGTTAAAAATAGAACATAGGGGTAAAATGCAGTTTTTGGTTTATATCTCTGAAACTAAAGCATTTAGAGCAAATCTGACAGGTGGCAAAAATGTTCATCAGATTTAGATTTATCTGCCCTGAAAGTTTCAGACAAATCCGACAACCCGTTGTTGGGTTGCTGCCATTGAGTTAGTAATTTTACAGAAATTTTGCAGTTTTTTGTTATTATCTTAGATATCATTATAATATTTAATATCTAATACTATTAATTATGATTTTAACCTTATTTTACATGATTTCCAAAGCATCAGTAAATACAGGTTAGCGACACAGGCTCGAGAGCCTCTAGTTATAGTTTGTATCCCTGACTGAATTTGTTTCCCCACTTACCTAATCCAAATTTTAAATATTATATAAAATGTATACAATTTTATTTTAGATTGAGATTGATGACCAGCATTGCATTGAAGCCTCTTGTTCAGATTATGGTGATAATGTAAGGAAATAATATTTCAGTCATAACCATTTGAAAATCCTCCATTCAAATATTGATAATAATATGGGTCATTTTGAATTTATCAGTAGCATATATTACTGTGCTGGCATCCTCAGTAGACCAAAACAGCTCATACAATTAAATCAAAGTTGATTTATGCTGTTCATTCCATGAAAATACAGTTTTCAAATGAAATTAAATTATATCAACAAAAATATAGTAAAAAAAGATTGAATTTCATAAAATTATGTCCTTTTTGTCTCGCCTTGACGGAGTCAAAAAGCGAGACATAGGTATGCTGTTTCCGGCGGCGGCGACAACAATGTATTAGTTTGTGATGAGGTCTAGTTCATGGTGAACCACTAGTGGTAGGTCAATGATATTTGGTATGCAGTTGTATTAGTATTGGCACATCTCATTACCATGGAGATTATTTGGCCCCACCCCCTCAGTCAAGGTCTATTGACTTTGAATTTTTTCATAGTTTACATGAATTAGTTTGTGATTAGGTCAATTTATGGGGAACCACTAGTGGTAGGTCAATGATATTTGGTATGCAGTTGTATAAGCATTGGCATATCTCATTTCCATTGAGATTATTTGGCTCCGCCCCCTTAGTCCTGGTCTATAGACTTTGAAAATTTTGCTAAGTTAACATGTATTAGTTTGTGATTAGGTCAGTTTAAGGGGAACCATTAGTGGTAGGCCAATGTTAATTGGTGTTCAGTTGTATAAGCATAAGCACATCTCATTTCCATGGAGAATATTTGGCCTCGCCCCCTCAGTCATGGTCTATTTACTTTGACACTTTTGTTTAGTTAACATGTATTAGTTTGTGATTAGATCAGTTTAAGATGAACTGCTAAGGTTAAGTCAATAATATTTGGTATGCAAATTTATTGGCATTTACAAGTATCGTTTCAAAGGAGATTATATAGCCCACCCCTGATCATGGTTCATTGACTTTGAAACTTTTACATAGTTTACAAGTTAATGTTTGTGTTTAGGTTTGTTTAAAGGGAACGACTTATAATAAGTCAATGGTATTTGGTATGCAGTTGTATTAGCATTGGCACATATCATTCCATTGAGATTGTTTAGCCATGTACCTTCAGTCATGGTTCATCGACTTTGAATATTTGCATATCTTACATGTTAAAGTATTGCTATTTTAATTTCAAAATATGCATTATCAAAATTACAAAAAGACGAGACATATCTCTGTGATAACAGTTTATATAAATCTTTATATGCCAAAAAAAAGTTGTCCTTAATTGCTCTGCTAATGCTTCGTTTAAAAATTATTTATATTTGATACAGCTGCATGTAAAACTAAAATATTTTTTTGTTTATTCTTTTCCAGAACACAGTATACATACACTCTTTCACAAACAAGTGAAGGAAGTGTATGGACACCATCAGCAAGTCAAGAAGATGGTAATTCCAAGAAGAGAAAGGCCTTGGATTCTTTTCTGTTAACCTGTGGTGCAAGTCCTGTTAAGAAGACCCTAACAGCAGAATGGATAGGCTGTTCTGAAAGGACAAAATCTGATTACATCATAAAAACCACCAAAATTTTAAATGAAGTCTTAAATGTGTTGGTGCCTGGACAAGAAACTGATGTATTGCAGGCTATAATGGAACGTAAAAAACAGAAAGCTTGTTGAATATAATTTCTGCTGCTTATATTGGATGTGAAGACTGGGGTTCACAGCGTCAAATCCTATCCATAGTAGCTCACCAGGTGTCTTACAATGAATTGCATGCTTTGATACCAGATTTATCTCGTTACAAATATGGTGCAGCAAGGAAACATGCCTTATCTGCAGGATCTGGTCAAAAAGTTCCATCAACTGAAATAACACATGAAGGTATCACAACTGAACAGATCAATCATTTTTTAGACTTTATAATGAGTCCAGCCATTATTACAGACATAACCTTTGGTGAATCCAATCTTAAGCTTTCAAATGGAGAAATCATCAGTGTTCCTAAAATCATCCTTAACAGCGTTAGAACCCGTGTGGTTCAGCAGTATTTTAGCTACTGTGAAGAAGATACTTTTGAGAAAAAAGGAAGTTTAACATGTTTAAGCTCTTACATGAGAATTCTTCATGCCATAGGACCTAATTGGAAGATTGAATAAAGGGAAGGAATGGCAAAATAATATTTGCAAGCTGCTAACATCTTCTAAGCAGTATCCTAAGTTAGAGTACAAGGTAAAATTATTATCAATCATTCTAAAGACTATAATTAGGGCCATATCACTAGTTTGGGGTTGCCTATATTGTCTGTCAAAATGTCCTAAACAGATCATATTGGCTCTGCAATAGTTATCTTTGTACCTACCGGTACTAATAGGAACTCAATGAAACTTAGTAGGATGTAAAAACCGAACACTTGTATAGACTAAAATTATAAGACTGGCACTTTTGAGAAGTGTTTACTTACAAAACAGCATGCATTAAAAATTTTCGTCACATTTTTTTTCAGAAACTACTATTATAAATCAGGGCTTTTTGAAATTTGGAACTAAGCTTCATATATCCAGGGTTTAACCATGCACACTGACAGTACACCTCAATCTTGATATATCAAAGGCTGTTCTTGTTTATTTTATATATGATACCACTGAAGTCTACTGTTTGTATGCTAAATAATGATCATAGGACACATTTTCCTGTTTGTTGAAAGTTTTCAGTGTACTTTCATTGTTTAATTTCTTTAAATGGTTTACTTATTTTAAAGGAAATGTTCTTTGAATTTCAGACACATGTTGTAAAGGAATCAGAGGTTGCTGATCATTGCTGCACATTTGCATTATCTGACAGGACCAAAGACTACACTTCCAGTTGCAGCCATTTACATCAAAATTCTTGCAGCCATTGTGAAGAACTGGATACTGTTCTTGAATGCTTAATGGAAGTCTCAAAGACCATAAACTATGACAATGATGATCAAAGAGATGATACAATGTATACTATTTCAGAGGTAAATGATTGCTTTATGTATGCAAGTATTTTTATATATAAATGGGAAGATGTGGTATGAGTGCCAATGAAACATCTCTCCATCCAAGTCACAATGTATTTATAGTAAGCAACTATAGATTACAGAATGGTCTTCAACATGGAGCCTTGGCTCAAACGGAACAGCAAGCTATTAAGGACCCCAAAATGACCAGTCTAAAACAATGCAAACAGGAAAACCAATGGTTTAATTTATATAAAAAATCGATGAAACGAAATACACCTATGAACTTCACAAACAAACAATAACTACTGAACAACAGACTCCTGACTTGTCATATAAATCCTGTCCTTTCTGTCAGTGTCTGCCTGATCACACAAAAGTTGACAAACAAAAAAAAGTTTGAATAATTCAAATCCATTTTGTAAAATTAGTTAATTGTTGTTTTATTGACTGTTGGTCAATTTATGTCCACACTTCTTCTTTATGTTAATACATTGTAATTACTTTTTTTCAGAATGTCAAAGCTGTTCAGGAATGAAAAAAAAACATATTCTTCGCTCTGTAAATCAGGATATGGCTCGTAAATCAGTCCTAGAAAATCTCAAAGAAGATGAAATGTTAGTCGAACGTGATTGGGCCATGAAGTTTATTCCAATGCAATACAGAGAATCGCAATCTAATTGGTTCGGTAAACGGGGACTCAATTGGCATGTGAGTGTTGCAACTTTCAAATACAGACAGGCCTTGACAATGCATACTGTTCTTCACATCTTTGACAGTGCACCCCAAGATGCTGAGACATCAAATGCTGTTCTTGGGAACAGTTTAGAGATTTTTCATCAAATTAATCCTTCCCTAACAACTGCCTACATTCGTTCTGATAATGCTGGATCTTTTCATGGAGCATCATCTGTATGTGCCATGCCATTTCTTTCATCCATTGTTCATTGTAAAAGAATGGACTTTGCTGACCCCCAAGGTGGAAAGTCCATCTGTGACAGAAAAGCTGCCCATGTCAAATCATACATCAGAAGATATGTCAATGAGGGCAATGATGTATGTACAGCAGTGGATTTCAAAAATGCATTAATGAAATCAAACATAAAGAAAGTTTCTGTGGTTGTTGCACTTCAACCTTCTAAATCTGAAAGCAAAAAGAAAGAACCTGCTGTTTTTAAACTACCAAAGATTACAACTGTAAATAACTTTTCTTTCAAAAATGGTGGAGTGCAAGTTTGGAGGCAGTTTGAAATATGGCAAGGTTGTCATATTCCTGCTGTCGATAATTCTACTACTAGGGATCTACCAGAACTCACTATTATTGACACTTTTCTAAATCAACAGACAGAAACAGAAGTCAGACAATCAGGAATCATAGAAGCTGAAGTCCCTCTTCAGGAACCTGTAAGACAAGTAAATGAAAATGAAGTTGAACCATTAGTCAATGACAATACTGTAACTATGGGTAACCAATCAAATGATGATGTTGATTCTGTCTCGGAAGAAGAAATGTCTAAATTATTTTCATGTAATGAATGTATTAAAACATTTAGCAAATATGGTAATCTGTTGCGTCATCTAGATATTGGAAAGCATAGTGTAAAACAGGAAAATAAGAAACTGTCTGACAAATCAAAGATTGAATATTCCAGGCATATGGAAAAGGTCAATACAGTAACTGTTAATTCAGATAACTTTTCTCCTGGTAATTCTAACAGTGATCTTCCACAGGGATGGGCATTAAAGTTAAGGAGAACGGTCAAAAGGTTTACCCAGGACCAAAAGAAGTATCTTCAAGAAAAGTTTGACAGAGGTGAAAAAACTGGACAGAAGTATCCCAGGATATGAGAATGGTACGAACAACAAGTGGACGAAAACGTTTTTCCCAAGAAGAGTTCCTATCCGCAACACAGATAGCTAGTTACTTTAGTCGTCTTGTATTAAATAAACGCAAATTATACAATCCTTTGTATACAGCAGATGATGAACAAGCAGAAACTGCTGAAGCAGAATTTATAGAACTTAATTTAGCAGCAGCTTAATGACGGGTTTTATGAAGATTTAGATCTTTCTGACAAAGATACACTACACATGATGTATATTAAAAATGGATATTTTGATTTATTAGAAAATTTTCATGTTCAGGGGTTTATGTTTTATTGAAAATCAAAATATAAATTGTTTGCATTATTTCTACATAATAAATGTTTAGATTCTAAAATAAAAATATCAAGATTATTATGTAATTCACATATTTGAAAATGATAATTAAAGGGACATAATTCTACAAATAATTCAAAGGCAGACAACCACATATATGGGCAATGGATTGCACTATAATTTACTTATAATTAAACCTACAAGAAATAACAATCAATATTTTTTTAAGTTTACCTCCTTTCTTATTCAATTAAACTGTTCCTCAAATTTTCAGAATTTAATGATAGCTTTCTCAAATTTCTATCCATTTAGATATTTTAAATGTAAAAAGTCATGGAACTTATAATTATGAAATTTGACAGACAGATTAACATGCACTTGATAAACAATTTTAAAGCATGATATATACATTTTGCTTTAGGAAAGTTTGAAAATAATTATATCAATAGGAAGTTTTATGTTAATCTATCTTAAACAAATGTCAAATGTGTTTTATAAAATTGTAATTATTTATCCCTTTAGAGTTTGTATATAAGAAGGAGTAACAAATTAATGTTTACAAGGTTTCATCATTCATATTTTTTTTAATGTAAGCAAAAATTAGTAATCCCACTGTTTTAAAGCTTATTTTTGTTTCATAACTAGGATATAGATATCATCTTTTTTTCATTAATGGTTAATACCAAGTGTGTCCTTTTTTGTTGACCTTTTTTTAGGTCCTTACTAAAGGTTCACACCCACAGATTACTTGTCACATTTTCATTTGAAAAGAGAGTTTTAAGTGTCTTTTAATAACTCAGGCATGCATGGGTAGTATAGATTTGGATTCAGTGTTCAATATTTTTGGTAGCCTGCAGGGATAAATTTAGTTTAGTCTTCTAGGTTTTTGTGCTGTGTAGTTTGAATGTAACTTGTGTAATTGGATTGTATATTTATTTCTCATCTTAGAATATATTTATTAACTGATTATGACTTTGTTTATTATTGATAGCTGTTCAATTCTCAAGCTTTCAAAGAGTTAAATAAAAGGATGGATACAGCTGCCAAGATAATCCTTCATAAGAGAACATCTGAAAGTGCATCACTGGTGTCTATCTTGTCATTATTGTGGTCACTTTAAGACTTGTCAAGTCTTTTAGAGATTTGTTGATTAGATTTTGATTTGATTTTTGGTGTTTTAACGCCACTTTTAAGCACCGCTTTTGGGCTATTTCGTGGCGGCCAGTTTTTATTGGCAGAGGAAGCCGGAGTGCCCGGAGAAAACCACCAACCTTCGATAGGAAAACTGACAATCCTAGTCAATTAAGATTGGAGTCGAGTGCACCCGCACGAGCGGTGTTCGAACTCACAACCTCAGTGTTGACTGGCTAGTGATTACAGTAGTAACTACTTAGACCACTCGGCCCCGAGGCCCCTTGTTGATTAGATGATCACACGTTGATTGACAACACCAGATCAAATCAACCCAATGCATACAGACATATATTATATTCTAATTTGTAAAATGAAAAATTTCACCTAAAATTTACCAGTTACTGGTAGTTTCATTTCAATTTCGCTAATTTTATTTTTTGTTCTTCCAGCGTTCACTCTAGTTGATTCAAATTTAAAGGACTTGATTCCTTATTTAAAAAATCAAAACGGTATAGTCAATCAATTGTCAAAACCAAAAGTTCAAACACATGGAATAAAAACATTTACAAGAAAAAAATGGAACCAGCTGTTGTGAAATTATAATCAATAAAAATACATTTGTAGGTAAGTGTATAATATCATACCCCAACTGTATACAGGGGTGCTCATTGATGCAATGTATTCAAACTCATATAAAACACACCAATAAGTTTTGATCGAAAGAATTTTTAACTTAACCCATTTGATGAAAAAATGTCCTGAAAGAGGCAAAATCAACGATTTTGAATTCCTTATGTTACAGTTACAAGTATGAGTTTTTATATAGACCACCTGGATTTTATGAAATATACCTTGAGAATATTTTATTGCAACATAATTTTGATACAAATTAATGTTATACGTTGGATCTAGTTAATTTTCGAAAAACTAAGTAAAAAAAATGACATTTTTTAAAAATTTACTAAATTTCTTCATTTTTTCCGAACTTTTTGACATCACAGTGGCATAGTTTTGACAGATGCACAAGAAAAGCTTATAATTTCTGAAATAACAAGTATGTTAGAAGGATAAAATAATTAAAAAAAATGCTTTGCATTGAAAAAAAAATCAATATGGACCAATAAAGAGCTTTGTCCTACCTTTTCTTATTTTTTATCATAATTTCTAAAATATCAACTTTTGATACTTTTTTTTTTAATTCAATTTTGATTTGCCAGCCAATTTTATTTTATTTTTGATTAATTTGATCCAATATGAATAGATGCATGTCACTCAGTAGGCAGGATGTGGTTGTAGATAGATTTTAGAGCTCTTTTAAAATTGCTGACTTTGCAATATCAGAAATAATGGCAAAATATGCTAGTTTCATGTTACCATGGTAACCAATTGGGTACTATTTTCAGAAATTATTATGGTAAATCTGAAATGGTGTTTGCTTATACTATTTATAAAAAGATACTAAATTATTTTAAAATGTTTATATTTTGAAGTATTTAGGTCTAAAAATGGCTGTATTTTCATAATTTTTCCTACCAAATTGATGGTTTCCATGACAACAGGATAAACATACTTAAACACAGTACAAATAAAAAACAAAAATCTTTTTGTTTTTGTTTTGAGCCAATATGAATGAAATAAGACCCAAAACAAAATGATTTATTTTTTTCACTTTCCATGTAATGCTCCATGGCTTCTGACTTCTTCTCTTAAGATAATAACCAAAACCTGCAAATATCCTTAAATTTACCTATTCAGGGGCAGCAACCCAAAAACGGGTTGTCTGATTCGTCTGAAATTTCAGACAGATAGATCTCAACCTGATAAACATTTTTACCCATGTTAGATTTGCTCTAAATGCTTTAGTTTCAGAGATAAAGCCAAAAACTGCATTTTACCCCTATGTTATATTTTTAGCCATGTCAGCCATGTTGGTTGGCAAGCAGGGTCATCGGACACATTTTTTAAACTAGATACACTAATGATGATTGTGGCCAAGTTTGGTTCAATTTGGCTCAGTGGTTTCAGAGGAGAAGATTTTCGTAAAAGATAACAAAAATTTACGAAAAATTGTTAAAATTGACTATTTGTTAAAATTGACTATAAAGGGCAATAACTTCTTAAGAGGTTAATTGATAATTTTGGTCATGTTGACTTATTTGTAGATCTTACTTTGCTGAACATTACTGATGTTTACAGTTTATTTCTATCTATAATAATATTCAAGATAATAACCAAAAACTGCAAAATTTTCTTAAAATTACAAATTTAGGAGCAGCAACCCAACTACAGGTTGTCTGATTCGTCAGAAAATTTAAGGGCAGATAGATCTCAACCTGATGAACATTTTTACCCATGTCAGATTTGCTCAAATTGCTTTAGTTTCAGAGATAATAAGCCAAAAACTGCATTTTACCCCTATATTATATTTTTAGCCATGTCGGCCATGTTGGTTGGCAAGCGGGGTCATCGGACAATTTTTTTAAACTAGATACACTAATGATGATTTTGGCCAAGTTTGGTTAAATTTGGCCCAGTAGTTTCAGAGGAGAAGATTTTTGTAAAAGTTATCGGACTACGACGACGGACGCCAAGTGATGAGAAAAGCTCACTTGGCCCATTGGGCCAGGTGAGCTAAAAATACAAAAGTACATTACAGAATAACAACGGACATCTCCCATTAACGACAGTACAGGACACCACAAACAGTGACGTATATATAATCTTGAAATTCATAGACCTGTGCAATCAGGCAATACAGATAACGATACCAAATAATCAGGGCATGAACTTGCTTTGAAGTCTTAAATAACGATTGTTAATGACAACCTTTTCTTGTATAAGGCTTTTCGTATGTTGCACATCCTCAACAAATACTGATCACTTTTGCTCAGGAATGACTCCGATACTTTTCCACCTACAAAACTTGAGAGCAAATTAATAAGTTATTATGGGATCTAATCACAATTCAGACGAAGCGTGGCTAAGGTATTTCAAATATAGTGTTTAGCTCTGACCTTTCTATAGGTGTTGCCATCGCTCTCGCTGGAAAATTGAGACTTTCAGAATTACATTAAGATGATTTGCTCTGATGTTTTGAAGGTGGGTAAGTATTGGAGACATTCCTGGGTTGGTAAAGTCTAACTTTTGATTTTGTCAGTTTTAATAGACTTCCCCCTTTCGGAATTTAACTTGGAGGTCGGTATTTTTTTCATATTTGTTGTTAGATCAAGTATATAGTAAATGAGGATCAGTAACTTTATCCTGCCGCTAAGGGCATAAGATAACTAACAAACCCTGTACTTTGACATTATATAATGTTAAAAAGTGTCTTAAAAACATTGTCCCACTCCTGACATTAATAATTAGAAAATGATGGATTAAACCTGGCTTTATATCTAGCTAAAACCTCTCACTTGTATGACAGTCCCACAACAAAAAAATATTGTTTGTTCCGACTAAAACCCTATGCCTTTCCCACAAAAGACGAATGGTGGGTGCCTAAACAATTGACATAAGAAATGACATACCACTGAAAAAGTTCCAGACTCAAAGCTGGCACATGAAAATGAGGTAGTGTTAAATTTTAAATGTATTTTTTTAATAAAATAATTAATTAATAATTAAAATAATTTACATTTTAAATTTAACACTACGTCATTTTCACGTGCCAGTTCCAAGTCAGGAAACTTTTCAGTAGTTGTAGTATGTGATATCTATAAATATTTGGAAAACTTGGTGTGAATGGCAGATTTATGATTGTTTCATCACCACTTTTAAGGACCAATGAGGATTTAGAGCTTAACAAATTGAAAGGCACCATTCTAATATTGAAGACTGATTTTTGTTGAATAGCTGTCTATTTGTTATTTTTGTTGTTGGGTTATTGTCAGTGTCTCATTGATGTATAACCCATGCATATCTCCTTTTCTTCGTATTTAGATGTGTTTTAGTTATCATCATTACTGTCTCAAAGGTGTATATACCTTAAAACTCCCTTTATTCATCTGAAAGAGAGGCGAAAGATACCAGAGGGACATTCAAACTCATAAGTCGAAAATAAACTGACAACGCCATGGCTAAAAAAGAAAAAAAAAAAACAGACAAACAATAGTACACAAAACACAACATAGAACACTAAAGACTGAACATGTGTAACTATCTTGGGCCAAACGACATAGTATCTGGTGCTTTATACCGAGTTATCAAATTAGGTATACTAATACTTTGTTTAGAATTTTCTTGTTTGTAGACCTCGTGTTATAAAAAATGACTGATTTTATAAAGCACTGTTTTAACTGTAAAAAAATAGGCTTAGTCATGTAGGTTGACGTTCAATCTAGACCAATGCCAGTACTTAATGGTTGATCATTTTGATTATCCTTCCAAGAACACATTATATGCGAACCAGAAAATACAAATGAGCACATAGTTAGCTATAAAACCAGGTTTAATTCACCACATTCTACATAAAGAAATGCCTGTACCAATTGAGGTATATGATAGTTGTTTTCTATTTGTTTGATGTGTATGAGTTTTTAATTTTGACATTTGATAAAGGATTTTCCTTTGGGAGAAATGCAAAAAATAGTTTTAAAAAAATGTCGTGTTACTGTATGTTATTTAATAATATATTTTTTTTATATATTAAAGATGAATGGTCAGTGCCTTCACATCATAGCCTGAGCCATCACAGCTGCATGCATATGTCAATTTCATTCGTGGCATGTTAGAGCCACTGAGGTGACAATAGAGCTCAGGATTGTCATAGTATTTATTTTTGACTGAAGGAACACAATGTAAAATAAACTAATGATTAAAACAATGTATTGGTTTCTGTGTGATCAATTTATAAAAAGAGGCTCTCAAGAGCCTGAATCACTCACCTGTAATTTGTTGCTTAAATCTTTCATCAATGATTATTTTTTTATACTTTTTAATATATATTAATGAGTGGCTTAAAAATTCCATTGAGATGTTCTTTGTATCTGTCATATTTTCTTCAAAAGCAAAGAAATACATTTTACCCCTATGTTCCATTTTAGCCATAGTAGCTATGTTTCTTGACGTACAAGAAAATAAAATACAAAATTTATACTAGATACTCTGAACTCATTCAGCCCAAGTTTGGTTGAAATTGATTCAGCAGTTTCAAAGGAGAAGATTTTTTAAAGTAAGCAAACTAGATGAACAAATTGTGAAAAATTGTCTTTAAAGGGCAATAACTCCTTAAGGACACATTTGACAATTTTGGTCATATTAACTCATTTGTAGATCTTACTTTGCTGAACATTTTTGCTGTTCACAGTTTATCTTTATCATTAATAATATTCAAGATGATAACCAAAAACTGCAAAATTCCTTAAAATTACCAATTTAGTGGCAGCAATCCAACAATGGACTGTTAGATTCCTCTGACAATTTCATGGCTGATAGAACTTGGCCTAATGAACATTTTAATTTCTCATCAGATTTGCTCTAATTGCTTAAGTGTTTGAGATATAAACAAAAAGCTGCATTTTACACCTATGTTCTAATTTTAGCCATGGTGGCCATGTTTTTTGACGAAACAGAAAATAAAACACAATCTTTATTCTAGATACCCCTTAGGATCATTCAGCTTAAGTTTGGTTGGAATTGGTTTAGTAGTTTCAGAGGAGAAGATTTTTTAAAGTTAGAAAACATGATAAACAAATTGTGTAAAATTGTCCTCTAAGGGCAATACTCCTTAAGGGGTCAATTGACAATTTTGGTCATATAAACTTATTTGTAGATCTTACTTTGCTGAACATATCTGCTGTTTACAGTTTATCTTTATCATTAACACTATTCAAGATAATATCCAAAAACTGCAAAATTTCCTTAAAATTACCAATTTAGTGGCAGCAACCCAACAATGGGTTATTAGATTCATCTGAAAAGTTCATGGCTGATGGAACTTCACCTAATGAACACTTTTACCCTGTCAGATTTGTTCTAACTCCTTTGGTTTTTTAGATATAAGCCAAAAACTGCATTTTACCCCTATGTTCTATTTTTAGCCATGGTGGCCATGTTTTTTGACGAAACAGAAAATAAAACACAAACTCTATTCTAGATACCCTAAGGATCATTCAGCTTAATAGATATAGGAAGATGTGGTGTGAGTGCCAATGAGACAACTCTCCATCCAAATAACAATTTATAAAAGTAAACCATTATAGGTCAATGTACGGCCTTCAACACGGAGCCTTGGCTCACACCGAACAACAAGCTATAAAGGGCCCCAAAAGTACTAGTGTAAAACCATTCAAACGGTAAAACCAACGGTCTAGTATATATAAAAAACGAGAAACGAGAAACACGTATAAATGACAACTACTGTACATCAGATTCCTGACTTAGGACAGGTGCAAACATTTGCAGCGGGATTAAACGTTTTAATGGTACCAAACCTTCTCCCTTTTTCTGAAACAATAGTATAACATCACAACATAGAAAAACACACGATAAAACATCAATTGGAAGGCTTAACTCAATCAAAAACGTAAATTAACACACTATGAATGAATAAATTCGATCTGTGATACCTGAAAGTAAATACATAGTTAATAAAATATTAGGGACAAACATTCAAGGCCAAAAAGCAAACAAACAAGTCCAAATAAAGCCATGGCAAAACACTACCGCGAAATATTAAACCCTTAGAAAATAATCACTTTTGAAAAAACCGGTTTTCATAATATATACAGGTAAATGAAAAATAACTTTGTCGTTTTAGGTATACTTTTTCTGTCTATATAAAATCTTCCAATAATTAGGAATACCAAGAAAGGTCTGTCATATAAATACCTAATTTAACACTAGATACATAAGGGGTAAATATCAACAATAAAACTTCCCTGTACAGATTAAAGGAGAATAATAAGTTTGGTTGGAATTGGTTCAGTGGTTTCAGAGGAGAAGATTTTTTAAAGTTAGAAAACATGATAAACAAATTGTGTAAAATTGTCCTTAACCCTTTCGCGGCGAGTGTATCTTTGAGAATACACAATGCGCAGGGCGGATGTATCCTTGAGGATACACGATGCGCAGGGCGAGTGTATCTTTCAGGATACATACATATTATCCCAATAAAAGCCGCGATTTTACGCTATTTACCGTTCTTAACAGTTAAAATCAATGTTTCAATTAAAATCTACGATATCTGAGGATATTATTTCAGTTCTTCAACAGCTTTAATAACATCGTGAAAGGTAAATAAATCAAATCGGAAAATTTTATTTTCTAAAATTAGAACCGGAAACACGTTCTAAGGTCATGTGGGGTTTCAAAATGGCTTCTCTCGATAACGAGGAGTGGAAGCACAGCTGTTTTCAGTGTTTTGATGAAGCCCTTTATAATTCTTAGGTAGTTTTAGATATATAATAAAAATAAATGGTTCAATATATCTTAAAGAATTATGACAGCGATCTTTTTAAAGCCTTTAATTTTCCTCACAAATCGGAACAAGACAAGTAAGATTTTCGCGTTCATGGCTTTGCTACAAAAAAAATTCTCGATTTCGAGGGGAAAGAGATATGGCTTGGAAAAGCTGGTTCTCGGGTGACACATACACTTTGATTGAGTGTAGCGTGATATAAGCGGATAGGGCTGAGAATGTATGGGATAACAATGCACGAAATTGATAGTAATTACGAAGTGAAATTTCGTCTGCTAGTATTGCAGTGTAAAAATGTCGTCACACGAAACTGATGTCGAATTAGCAGGTTCAGCGAAACTTATGTAATTAATGCCGGACAAGAATTCTTATTTGATGAGGAATGGTTAAGAATTGGTCAAAATAGGCTGGGGATAGATGACAATGAGGGCTATAATCAGTCTAATCATTAGAATGCCAAAGGCCGAAAAAGGGGGTTCAATATTAATTAATGAGGAGATGGTGGTGATGGGTGGCACGATGAGTTTAATAATGTTGAAAAAGGTCTACCACATATATTTTCCCCTTGTGGAAATACTGGGCAAAGTCATGTCATGGGTGCTGAAAAGAAGGTTTTTGATTTCTGGCAACTTTATATGGGCAATCCTGTTCTTGAATGCATACTAAATCAACAAAACTGATAACTAAGCTTTTGGCTGATTTTTGTTATTTGTTCTTATGTTGTGCTGTAATACCACCATCCCAGGTAAGTGGAAGGGTTGAGCGCTCACAAACATGTTTAACCCTACCACATTCTTTATGTGCCTGTCCCAAGTCAGGAGCATGTAGTTCACTGGTTGTTGTTGGTTCATGTCTGTCATTTTTGTTTTTGGTTAATTGTTTTGTTATAAATTAGCTATATATATATATAGGCAGTTAGTTTTCTTAGTTGAATTGTTTCATGTCTGGGCCTTATATGGTTGACTTTACGGTATGGGTTTTTTCTCATTGATGAAGGCCATATGGTTGCCTACAATTGCTTACATCCACTGTATTTGAACTTTGGTGGATAGTTGTCTTATTGGCAATCATACCTCTTCTCCTTATTTTTATATTTACTACAACATTCAGCAAAGGCCAAATGACAACAAAATGCCTTGGTCTACAAATCAGAAATGAAAGCATTTCTTGGTCTTGCATACCAAATGGGAATACAATGTAAGTTGCATACCATCTTCTAAGTTGTATTGGTTATCAGATCCAATAATGGTCACCCCAATATTTTCTTGTACAATGATCAGGGAAGGGTATACCCATATTTTATGGTACCTTCATTTCTCTGACCATGTAAATGAAACATGACAAAGTGAACAAAATGTTGATCCTTTCTGTAATATTAAATCTGTTGTTTCATTAGCCATGTGTTGGAAGGACAAAAAATGTATCAATCTTGTTAACTTTATATAATATATATATTGGTTAAGTTAAATGTGTAGTAAATGTTGGCCAGTTCGCAAGATAAGAGGTTTAACTACCCCTTTGTCATTGTTGACTAGACTTCAAATATGTGTGGCTGACCAATACATCTAGTATTATTGTTATCTAAAGAAAATCTTGCAATGGCTCAAAAAATAAATCTGTTTCAGTTTACTTGGGATGGTTAAATTTAATGCCTGCATATTATTTACCATTCGTCCAACATAACATTTCTTAAGTTTTCTTGTTAACTGGTAAAAGGACTGATAAATAGATAGTGTGCTGGGGTATGCAGAGGAAGGCCATTACTCGCCCCAGACCAAAAGATAAGTTCACACACATGCCTACAAACTGGACCAATAAAGGGAGGTGTCAAGTCTGCTGTATTTTGTTCTTGTTGTATGTTAAAATTTTATTGTTGAAAGTTCAAAATTTAGTTATCAAATTCTCTAAGTTAATTGTAATACTGATTATAAATGGGAAGAGATTGCTAATTTTTTTTATCAAAATCTAAAGTTTTGTGACTTAATATGGGGAAAATGAAACTGCACTGAATTATCAAGAAAGGATGAAACATATGCGTACACATGTAATAAGAGTAGAAATTGATTTTGTAAGTGATTATTCTTCACATGATTATAATGAATATATATGATAACTAAAGTTTCTTCATAATGAAAATGGTCATTTAATAAATTTTAATACTCAGTGATTTAAAAACTTTGCAAAATACAAAAACAGAAAATCCATGAACAAAGCTGTTGCATATTGGTAATAGAGAAAGTTGAATAAAGACCTAACCTTTCTTAAAAAAAAAAAAAACGACTACAAATGTACTTGTATATAATGGTTGATGATCCTGGTAATTTATCTATTTATTTTTTATCTGTTTGTAAAAGATAATCCTGAAATTCTTTTTTATTACAGAGTGTTTTTGTGTGTGTGTGTGTGCTTGTGTTTGTAAAGTATTGCAATCTATACCAGGGAAAATACAAAAAAAATCATAACTTATTTGTTGAACACTTTTATCCGCATTTACAAGTAACAACGTATCCGTGGTATCCGTATATCATGGCACTTTGAAAAATAGTAGTCGTTCGTCGATTGTCAGAGTTGTCTTTTCATCAATACAAATGGCGGTCGGAAACGAAAAGTCAAACGGTCATTTTGTGAGAGATAAAAAGCTTCGGTTTTGCTATTAACAATTTTTAAATGACAAAAAACGATTGATAAGATAAATAAGAAGACTCAGTAATAGCGATTTGCTGAATATTATCCGTTTTAAACACATTTTTTCACGTAAACAAGTTCATCCGAATATCGACATTTTGGCAACATTGAACTAACAAGGTAACAAAATCGAACTTTCAAGCATTGTAATGACATTATTCTTTGTTTTAATTTTGAAAGACTAGGAAAATCTTTTACATAGCAATCATTTGAACTTCCGTATCAGTTGTTTTGGCGATCTGTGCCTGCGTTCTCGAGTTGCAGCATGTTTTTCAAGAAGCAACTTTTCTTGAAGTTGAATCACCGGTCACGAAATTAATTCAGGCTGGGGAATCTGAGCGTGCAAATTTTCCTCGGCCACAGAAACCCGCGGAAAAAATTAAATCAGTAGTGAAAGTGTTAAAGGGCAATAACTCTTTAAGGGGTCAATTGACAATTTTGGTCATATAAACTTATTAGTAGATCTTACTTTGCTGAACATATTTGCTGTTTACAGTTTATTAACTAGAGGCTCTAAAGAGCCTGTGTCGCTCACCTTGGTCTATGTGCATATTAAACAAAGGACACAGATGGATTCATGACAAAATTGTGTTTTGGTGATGGTGATGTGTTTGTAGATCTTACTTTACTGAACATTTTTGCTGCTTACAATTATCTCTATCTATAATGAACTTGGCCCAGTAGTTACAGTGGAAAATAGTTTGTAAAAATTTACAAAATTTATGAAAATTGTAAAATAACTCCTTAAGGGGTCAATTGACAATTTTGGTCTTGTTGACTTATTTGTAGATCTTACTTTGCTGTACATTATTGCTGTTTACAGTTTATCTTTATCTATAATAATATTCAAGATAATAACCAAAAGCTGCAAAATTTTCTTAAAATTACCAATTCAGGGACAGCAACCCAACAACGTGTTGCCTGATTGGTCTGAAAATTTGAGGGCAGATAGATCTTGACCTAATGAACAATTTTATCCTCGTCAGATTTGCTCTAAATGCTTTGGTTTCAGAGATTTGAGCCAAAAACTGCATTTTACCCTATGTACTATTTTTTAGCCATGTCGGCCATCTAGGCTCGCGGGCGGGGTCATCGGACAAATTTTTAAAACTAGATACCCTAATGATAATTGTGGACAAGTTTGGTTAAATTTGTCTTAGTAGTTTCAGAGGAGAAGATTTTTGTAAAAGATTACAAAAATTTACGACAAATGGTTACAAATTGACTATAAAGGGCAATAACTCCTTAAGGGGTCAACTGACCATTTTGGTCAGGTTGACTTATTTGTAGATCTTCCTTTGCTGAACATTATTGCTGGTTACAGTTTATCTCTTATCTATAATAATATTCAAGATAATAACCAAAAACGGCAAAATTTCCTTAAAGTTCCCAATTCAGGGGCAGCAACCCAACAACGGGTTGTCCGATTCATTTGAAAATTTCAGGGCAGATAGATCTTGACCTGATAAACAATCTTACCCCCATGTCAGATTTGCTCTAAATGCTTTGGTTTGAGAGATATAAGCCAAAATCTACATTTTACCCCTGTGTTCTATTTTTAGCCATGGCGGCCATCTTGGTTGTTTGGCCGGGTCACCGGACACATTTTTTAAACTAGATACCCCAATAACGATTGTGGCCAAGTTTGGTTAAATTTGGCCAAGTAGTTTCAGAGGAGAAGATTTTTGTAAAAGTTAACGGACGACGGACGACGACGGATGCCAAGTGATGAGAAAAGCTCAATTGGCCCTTTGGGCCAGGTGAGCTAAAAACCAAATAAAACACAAACTTTCTTCTAGATACCCTAAGGATCATTCAGCTTAAGTTTGGTTGGAATTGGTTAAGTAGTTTCAGAGAAGATGTTTGAAATAGTTTACACCAGACGGACGACGACAGACCACGATGGACGCCAAGTGATGGCTAAAGCTCACAGTTCCTTTGGAGCTAAAAAGGAGATTGTGTTTTAATGCAAATCACAAATTAATGGAATAGCATCTGCATAGGTTAATTATGTCCTTCGATTTTAATTTTGTGGAAATTTATACATATTCCATATTCATTATAAAGTTTCCTCTACTTCAAGTTAAAAAATCAAATATGTATACTAATATATACCTTTACTTTCTCAGAAGCCTCAACTTTGTCTTTATGTGAACCAACAAGAATGACTGGAGGATGAAGAGACTTATTCTTCTGTTCAATACTTCCAAGCACTTCAGTGGTACTACAGTAGCAATGTATTGAGTTCATCCACAACTGAAACATCTCTACAAAGTAATAACTTTCCATCAGCACATCTATCTTACACTTCAAGTCATATTGACCAGTTTTTAATTATATTGTGTCCAGATGGTCTCCATTCCCAGTCATTACGATTTGCCAGAACTTGCATTTCTCATCATGATAACCTTGATATAGAGTTGCTGCCTACAAGGAAGGCATTGAAACATGGGGTCCAAGTGGTAAGGTTAAAGTTATCCCATGGAATATGTTATGGACTCCATCACAAGTTGGTCGACTATTATGGAATATCTGTTTCACCAATGATGATAAATATCTTTTAAATAGACTTATTAAGAAGGGATATAGTTACGATACTGTTGTCAGGTCATTAAAGATTGCATATTTTGGCTTTAATATTGATTCACTTATAGGGTCTTTGCATCGGAACTAAACACATTTATTTAAAAACCAGTTGTTGGCATGACATGGGTTATGCTCTTCTCATATATTTTATGATGGTATGATACTAAACCCCTAATGGGAGGGATTGTGCCTGATATTCATATGATGAAAACATTAATCTTTCAATCAGTTTAATTGAGGTCTGGAGCTGGCATGTCAGTTAACTGCTAGTAGTCTGTTGTTAATTTATGTATCATTGTCATTTTGTTTATTTTCTTTTGTTACATCTTCTGACATCGGACTCGGACTTCTCTTTAACTGACTTTTAATGTGCGTATTGTTATGCGTTTACTTTTCTACATTGGCTAGAGGTACATGTATAGGGGGAGGGTTGAGATCTCATAAACATGTTTAACCCCGCCGCATTTTTTGCGCCTGTCCCAAGTCAGGAGCCTCTGGCCTTTGTTAGTCTTGTATTATTTTTACTTTTAGTTTCTTGTGTATAATTTGGAGTTTAGTATGACGTCCATTATCACTGAACTAGTATATATATTTGTTTAGGGGCCAGCTTAAGGACGCCTACGGGTGCGGGAATTTCTCGCTGCATTGAAGACCTATTGGTGACCTTCTGTTGTTGTCTGTTCTGTGGTCGGGTTGTTGTCTCTTTGACACATTCCCCATTTCCATTCTCAATTTTATCTTCCAATAGTCATATCCTGTCCTCTTTTCCCCGATTTTGACATCACTGAATTAGATTTTTCACAAAATGTATACTTTCGTGAACAATACGACAGGTGCCACATTTGAAGCAGGAACTGCCTACCCTCCAAAGGCATCTGATATCACCCCCCGTTTTAGTTGAGATCGTGTTGCTTGGTCTTTAGTTCAATGTTTTTATTTGTCTTTTAGTCGTTTTTGCCATGTCGTTGTTAGATCCCCCTATATCCTCCTGCTGACCGACTGTCCCTCTGGTATCTTTCGTCCCTCTTCAAAGGCACCTGATATCACCCCCAGTTTTAGTGGAGATCGTGTTGCTTGGTATTTAGTTCAATGTTTTGTTTTGTCTTTTAGTCATTTTTGCCATGTCGTTGTCAGATCCCCCTATATCCTCCCGCTGACCGACTGTCCCTCTGGGATCTTTCGTCCCTCTTCAAAGGCACCTGATATCATCCCCGGTTTTAGTGGAGATCGTGTTGCTTGGTCTTTAGTTCAATGTTTTGTTTTGTCTTTTAGTCGTTGTCAGATCCCTTTTGTACATTCACCTTATTTATAGTATGATGAAAAGTTAAATTTACAATCAGCAGATAATAGGTAAATAAGAGAGATAAATTCTTTTCTACAATGTAAACTCTCAATGAATAGAATTTCATGGAATAACCAAGACCGGCGTCATATTGTATTTTGAACCCCTTGAAAAATGAACCAGGGGTCAAAATACCATATGAAAAATTGACCCCGGGGTTATTATACAGCATGTTTAATACAAACCAACTACTTATTGGAGTATTGATACTATGTAAAGGAGTCAGAAATGCTATATTTTTTTTAATTTGCGGTTAATAGGAGGGGTATAATATACAGTCCCTGTAAGGTAAAGTTAACACTTTTTCATTCGGGAATCGTACGTACAGCGTTCGGGAATCGTTCGTATAGAGTTCGGTCATCGTTCGTACATCATTCGTATAGCGTCCGTACAACGTTCGGTCAGCGTTCGTTCATCGTTCGTTCATCGTATGGTAAATGTCACCGTTTAGGGTTTTGTATATCGTATGGTTCATGGTATCTTAAGCGTTTTATTTGTCGTATGGTACATGGTATGGTTTAGCGTTTAGCGTTTCGTTTATCGTATGGTATGTGATATCGTTTAGCGTTTCATCAATCGTATGGTATATCGTTTTGTTAAGCGTCTGATATATGTTAGGTTTTATTTCAGAAAGTTATTTCAATTATTATTTTGAGTTAAAATAATTTAATATAAAAGATGCGGGATAAAAAACATTATTAGTTTGGATTGGATTAAATCTCCAACTAATATCATTATGGAATATATATAAATTGAAGGGTAACGTTTCCTCCCATCACATTTTGACTTGAAAACATGAGACCAAATACCGCGATATAAGTCTCTCTCTCTCCTCCACCAAATATTTCTCTGATCCAAATATTTCCTTTACACAATAAATTATATATAATGTTCTATAAATGAGGCTTTATATGAGATACACGTTTATATCTAAATGTATTAAAAAAAAAGACAAGACATCCATGGTATTTGTTCCCCTCAATGTCAGAGTCTGATATAAACCGAAAATTGCCAGGGATATATAAAAATTCGTTGAAGGCATCTATGGAACCAGCGTCGCTTGTGATTCCTGCTGTCGGTGTTAAAACTGTTATTTTGACTGTAAAAAGTGCTTAAGTCCATGTATGAGTAAAATACAGATTTAAAAAATAACTCTACCTTTTTTATATTTCTTTATTTTAGAGGTAAGCTTCTGGCCAAGTTTCACCTATTCTAACGCAAATCATTTACCTTAAATAACCAATCAATTGTATTCTAATTCTTTGTACGAATAAATGAAATATTTGTCACTGGACGTTATGCATGCTATCAATGATCAAATACAAATCTACAGTATTTATAAACATACTACAATTGTATATATGAAAGAGTTTAGATAATATAAATTTTAATTATTTTACACATATTTGAAGGATCGAAATAATCAGTTCTACAAATGGTTGTTATTGAAAGACTTGAAATTTTACAAATATCACATGCCTCTATGAAATTTCTTACATCGACGCACCAAACTTTTTCCTTTCATCGTGCATAGCTCATTTTCCGATTCACTTAAGGTTTCTAACGATCTTTTTACTTGTTCATTACATTCTAAAATTAAAATCCTACACAAATTGCAAAACCTTTTATTCTCAGGCTAGACTGCGTAAAAGATCAATACTGTTTTGTTTGTGTACACACGGTGTTTTGAAGGGTGATATCCAGTTCTGACAAACCAGTAAATTCTTCGCCCGGGGATATGCATTTGACATTAATCTTCCTTCAGTAACTTTACAATACCCAGTCGTGTCATTTCTGTATATTGTACATGTAGATAGCACGTGTGATACATGTATATACACCAGCAATACCCATTCAAGTGAATTTTTATCTTTTAGAAGAACTCCATATCGGGTAACATTAAATATACATAAACATAAAATTACAATTAAAAAAATGGTAATAATAAGTTCAAATGTTGCTTTATTAAATGCACCTAGATACGTATTTGTAAACTTATGTTAGTACTTTATTTCAAGTATGATCTTTTTGTATTCTTTTTTTTTTTTTTGGCTTCAATTACCTTTTTATCTTATTGACTTATTCGTAAATCGAAAAACGCACAAACCTAAATAGAATCATATGGCATTGAATGATTTCTCTAACTCAAAACTAGTTATAGATGCCTCTTAAATTTTATTTTTCTCGTTGGGTTGCTTGTCCATTAATTGATGTTTACGCCATATTCTTTTGTTCGGTATTTATGAAAAGCCGCTCATCGATCAATTTCAAAAGAAATCTAATACTCGTAAGTCATGAACATTGAAGTTCAACTTGCTATCAATTTTTAATACGCACAAAGATAAAATAAATGAAACACTTTTAAGCTGTTTAAATCATGCAGTGAATTTTGAAAATATAGTTTTGAAAAACCGGTTATTTCTGTTTAATACTTTTCTGTCCCTTTTCTTAATAATTAGGACACGTGTCACTGGTTAATTTAGAACTACACTGGTTAATATAGAACTAGTCAACCATGAATAATCCCAAACAACAAATTTTGATTGGTTTGCCATACTTGCTTATATTTTTCAATTACGTATTGTTTCGGCTGAGACTACTACATGCATAACAGTTATAGTAGTCTCAGTTTTCGGCAATATTGTAACAATATCCTTTAGAATTTTAAATTGCTTCAGTCATTTAATATATATATATATTTTTTTTTTTTTTTCATGATTAATATTTTAGATTGATAATATAATTGCATCATTTTTAAGCATTATTTATATGACATTTTAATATTTATTTAACGTGCATACCGATTTGATTGGCAAATAACTGTTTAAACACTTGACGCCATATTAATATTATATATGAACATTTTGGAAAAATTAGGCGGATATTTAATCATCGGCTCTCAGGAAGTTTACTTGTAGGTTAAAAGAAGGGGAAAATATACCTCTAAGTAGTAAAACTTTAAGATTGGTATTCTTTAAATTGTATAACTTTCATATTCTTGCTTTCTCTTAAATTTTCAAATTATATGGAGAATCACGTTTTAATGCCAGATCTTTTATTATTTGTTCTGTTAAATCAAAGACATGTAGTACATGTATTCTATTTTCCGGGATAAATTTATTCACAATGATAAAGAAATTAGGGATGTTGTGTATACACCTTTCTATAGGTGAACACTTTATATGTTGCCCACTAGCTGTCCTTGTGTGTTTTTTGTTGTTTGATTGCTGTCTCGTTGTCGTTAAACCCACTATGATCTTCTACAGTTTCAGTTCCGTTTGATGTACGTTTAATTCGGTTTAAAACAAACCATATTTGATAGGGTTATTCAATATATATTTCCTTAAGACTTTGCTCAGAGGAAAGTAATAGAATAGGTTTGAATATACATTTTAGTGCAAAGTTAACAGTAAAAGAAAAAGTTTCACTTTTCAATTTTAACTCCCAAAATTTTAAACTATTAATTTTGAAGACGTGTTTCGTCTAAACGAAGTCTAAATGGTCACCAACTTACCAGTTTATTGTTTCCTATTTGGCACACACTAAATATAAACCTCATTGTAAATACAATTTATTGGTCGTAGTAAATTCTATTGAGCACAGAACAAATCCATTTTTTTTAAATATGAAGAAAAATGATATTGTTTTTTTTACTTTGGAACACGGAGTTAATACTTTAAATTACATTGTGCACAAAATCCTTAAATCTTCCAAGGAATGAGAAACTCTATTCTTCATAGAAATGTTTGAAATAGTTTACACTGGTCATTCAACAACTTACA
This sequence comes from Mytilus coruscus, assembly GCA_017311375.1. Classification (NCBI taxonomy): domain Eukaryota; kingdom Metazoa; phylum Mollusca; class Bivalvia; order Mytilida; family Mytilidae; genus Mytilus; species Mytilus coruscus. The sequence goes on along the minus strand of JAASAO010001593.1, from coordinate 7,712 downwards.
ATCAATCAACTAAAATATATCCAAGGATTTTATTATGCATGTACATGTATATAAATGCCGGATACCATATACATAAATTGAATAATCAATAAAATATAGTGCTGTCAAAAGAAACATTATCATTAGGATATCAAAATAATTCAGTTTTTCTTTCAAAATGATTTGCAAACAGTCCTCTTTCCAGAGAATTTTTCTGTCTGTGCTATCGCTCTGTGTGGGTTAATTATTTTAAGCATAAAGTTTATAAATCAATCTCTGAAACACATTATTATTATATATATATATAAGTCAAAGTAAACATTAAACTTATGCATGGCGGAAGAGAAATATACGAAAACGATAGGTGCAATGTGCATGCAGCCTTGCAAATGATATTTAAAAAAAAAATATTTTTTAATTTATAAAACTTAGGACTTTAATTTAAGTATTGTTGATGGGATGTTGAAGTTTCCAGAACATAGAAAATACACAAAAAAATCTATCAGTACACTAGTCTATCAAAATGTGCTTGGTGTCCATTTTACAATATATTGTTTAAGAATTTAGTGGTTTTTTTTATTCATTCTGACATCTGTGTCCCTGGATCTGAACAAGAAATTGCGAAGACGTTATGCTTATCAGTTTACCTTTAAAAAGATTTTCAACAGAATATTATATATATAATTTTTTAAAATTTTTGTTTTTCTTTGCGAAAACAAAATGGCCCTAAAGCTAAATGTCATCGTCAGATGTATAATGGAAGGCGATAAACACTTTAGAATATACACCACCTGCTGGATCTTTTTACCTGGACAGAGATCTTGTTACGTAACAAGTACGAATGTAAAATTATCGATATGGTATATTCAGTCGAATATACACGGTATCTCTGGACTGGGGTATTTAAGATAATTTGAACTGATAATGTATGTAAATTTATTTGTGCTTTGTGTAAAAAAATAATGCATTTAACCATTTTATTTTCAAAACTTCTTTAAAATGAGTTGACTTTGAGCATATATGTATTTTCAAAACCGGAGACAAATCACTGATTTCCGATTATAAACCAAATTCATTATTATCAGCAGTGGGCAAAGTATTTGAAAAAATGTATTTAAAATGTATTTAATCACTTAATAAGTTACAAAAGCGTTTTGTTTCAAGTTCATATTCGCCTTTTGAGAATACGAATGCAGGAGTTCCACAAGGCTCTGTATTAGGTTCCCTACTATTCCTTATTCATGTATATGACATAGTTGGTAATTTGATAAGTCTAACTCGATTATGTGCTGATGAAACATCCCTTTCTTATTCAAGTAATAGTCCTTACACATTAGAGGATGTCTTAAATAGCGATTTAGAACAAATTTCAGCATGGTCTAAGGATTGGTTTATTGATTTTAATCCTAACTAGACAATTACTGTGCTATTATTCTCCTTTAATTCTTCTCCAGATGAAATTAAAATGGAACTTCAAAATCAAGTAATAGAATTGTCTCCTGTCATAAACACTTAGGTATTACTTTTGATTCTTATTTTTTAGGGATGCCCATATGGCACATCAAAGATAAGATTGATTTAACCATTGTACTTTAGAATTGCAACAAATCTTAAATTCACTTAAATACATTAACCTGTTATCTTGTCGACTTTAAAGCCTACATACAGATAGCCGTTATATCCTGAGAAGAGACCTCGATGAAATTTGAAAGTTAAACAAATCTTAGTTTTCACGGGAACGAATATTTTGTAAAAACGTTGTAGTGATCAGATACTCTATGACGTAATTTTAAAAATAAGACGACAAGGTCGAAAATAGTTCTAACCGTCTTATAGCAAGAAAGTCACCTCACTCAGCTTGTGGTTATGTGTTGGTGGTGGATAGAGTCACACCGACTCACAATTGACTTTAACTCTGCGGTTACAAAGCTCGTTGTCGAGATCTAGGGAGATACCATTAAATTTTACGGAGTAGGGGGGGGTGGCTAGGATGAAAATGTTGTCCTGCATTTTCTTTAAATGTAATCTCAATGTAAATGTAGTCCTGCTTTTTTATTTTACACTCTATTCCGTCCTGCCTTTCTTAGTTATTAATTTATTCTGACCTGTTTTACATAAAGTCATCATGCCTTTTCTTTTGGTAAGATGCCCTTTCTGCCTTTTTTCTCTAAACTCCTGTCATGCCTTTTCAATTTTCATACGTCAGACAAACTTCTTCGTGCATGTGACTTCATATTTCAAAAGGGATAAGAAATGTCTTAATTGACAAGTTCTACATTGCATTTAAAAAATCCATTGAAAGAATATTGTATAATTAGAAATCATTGTCCGATGTTGGAAGTTCACTTTCGCCATTTTTCGTGCTTGTCATAAGACGATATTTCAGAGGTTTCGATTGTTAAACTCGTTAAATCAAATAACGAACATATTCCATCTCAACATGAGAAAGAGTGGCTCATTTACCTCTATCAATGTTTATCGTTTATAAGATGTTGTACTTTCAATGCTATTTATAAACGCAGAGTAAAATTCTAAATGTTTGGTATACAAATTTTAAATTATTCTACTTAAAAATATTCAGAAGACAATGGGAAATATCGAAGAATCATTATTCATTTATTATATTGTAACATTTTTCTTCACAAAGGCTTATAATGATAAATGATATCAATGTTTTTGCTGTCAATATTACAATTGAGTTATTGCTCTCTGGTGATGAGTCTTTGAGTTCAGACGAAAATGATAGTATTTTCTATCTTTCCACAAAGTATATAAAAAAGTACCAAGCGTTTTTCTCAACTTTGACAACCTTATTCTGTAACAGATCTTACTTGAACATGATCAATTTATGCTCTTAAGGATACGATAATCGAATGATCTTTCTGATTGACTACTGTATTCTGAAACGTTTCAATGGTTTTAATTAAAAAGCAAAATTCATACTTACAATTACGTGTAGATTTATTCCGTTTTCCTATTAATCCGTAACTAGAAAAGCGACTTAATATGTATCACATCATAAACTATGAGTGTATAATTTACATTTAAACAAATTCACACACATGACTTGTCATGTACACTAACATATTTTATTTTACACAGCTGGGTGTGTTTGTATTTATTTCTTCTGAGGCGCACTCGATTAGTTATTTTAAGTGGAAAATATCCATTGATTCGATTCTTAAAATTTATATGTAATTTATTTTATATCTTCATGCTAAATTGTATATTTATGTATGTATTGTAGAAGACGTTACTAATAGAAAACTTGTGTCTAATCCATTTGTCATTTTTGAACAATAAAATATATTCAAACTAAAGAATCATGATATGAATTTAATGAAAAGAAGAAAACCAAACACATTTTTTATTAAAATTGAAAATCCAACTGATTAAAAGTCGTATTGACCTCTAAAATTCTATCACAGAAAACAAGTACTTATAGTATCTCAAAATGTCCAAATATAGCCCGTTTTATAATCGCACAGTGGACATAATTGTTATATTTCTATTCAGACATTCTACATTTTATCAACCGTTTCAGAACTATTTTGAAGATTAAGAATCCGTGGCTTCATTGCACATTTAACGCAAAATACATTTTTCAATTCTTTATTTACACTCAAACACAAATATGTGTTACATGAGGACAAATTACAAATCAAATGCAATAAATGACAGAATAGACAGGAAACTAATAACTAATGATAATAGGACGTACGCCAATTCATGAGGGCGTGCCAAATTGTCACGAATGTCCAATCAGGTTTTTCTGCTGTTCAAAGTTGACGTGCGGTGATGTTTGAACAGTGTTGAGTGTATTTTACATTTGTCATTTAAGAGCCTTTAATATCTTACTATGCTGTATGGATTTTGCTCATTGTTGAAGGCCGTACAGTGACCTTTGATTGGTCATTTCTACGTTATCCAGTATCTGGTTAAATTCTCTCAGTAGACATTATCCCATCATTGATGATCAGGTGTGATATAAAAAGAAAACTACATTATCGTATCTCGGATATATATCTATTAAATATAATAAAGAAAACTTTAGTAAGATTGAGTACAACAAAAGCTTTGCCTTATTAAATCCGTGATGCTGTCTCCTTCAGACTATCAAACACTGTCACCCTAATTGTTAACGTGGTATTATATGTGATAACTTGCTGTAAATAATAGTAAACTGAGTATTTATATACAGTACGCACTTCCTATTTTAGTTGTGGTGATAGACATCTTAATATCATTGATACACAGTTGAGAAATATGGTGCAGTTATTCAAATGCAGATTTAAACCTTATTAATATTAAACCCAATCCCGCATGCAGCTGTGGTCATCCTGTTGAGGATAGTATTCACTATTTTTAAGTGCCCTTTATCAACGAAGCAAGAGAAATATTGTTTTCAAATTTAGAAAGATCTACTATATTCATTTTGCTTTTATTGGCTGGCGACGGTGACCTTTCATTTCAGCAAAACAAAGAAATTTTGAGTCTGTACAATCATATATCAGAAATACACTAAGATTTAGAACATTCAATTAAAATTCGAATTCCTATTTCCCAACTCTTCACTCTGGTCCAGTTTTATATATTACTCTATATTATATTATACTTTTGTTTTATGACAAGGCCATATTTTGTCAAAAGACAAGCACAATAACCCCAAAGCGAATTACGAGAAGTGGTTTCGTATTTCGTTATAGAAAAAAAATACTAATAGTTTATGTAAAATAACGACTCTCGTACGGTGTGGCGTTTATATCTTTTAATACATTGGTGCAATTGGATGCAAAAATAATGACCATAAAATGTCAGGTTTGCGAGATCAGACAGTAACCTAACAACTAAACAATTGAAAATCTAGGGATCAATGTGAACATTCGTCAGCAATGAGCAATTTTCATAAATAAAACATGATTTAGTCGAATACTTTGCGAGTCAAGAAAAGAGACTACCATAGATTTGTTATTAACCACAAATGCTTAAGGGTACAAATCAGTATTCAGGAGTTACCTTTTTGCATTACACCACATTACAACAGAAATTAGAAAATAGGGCCTGGAAGTATTTCTAAGACATTGTTGTTTTCCTGTTCTATGTAGCTTTCTTTCTGGCAAACACGGTGTTAGATTTTATAAATGCTGACAGGCACCGACCATTGAAAACAATCGATCTGTTTAAAATAAGAAATGAAAATAATTGTTTTTTTTTTTGGTTTTTTTATGACAAATAGAAAATGACCGTTTGATTTAAAATTGTTTAAAATTGTTTAGAAATAGATTTATGAAAACAATGTATTTTAATGTGAAAAGGCTAGACTTTAATTTGTGGCGTAGGGATGTGATTGAGTGGTTTTGTTTACAATTGTTTCCCATTATTTCCGTAGTGAAAATCTGCAATAATTATTGTTTCATCATGTTATTTGATTTTCACATTATAACAAAACTAAGAATATGACGGATGAATTTATAGTTAGCTGTTTAATGTCCAGTGGTAACTATTAGATGTATCATTAGGAGGACATTTACAATGTTATAAATATGAACAAGGACATCCTTTGTTATGCAAACAAGTGTATCACGGCACAAGCGATGACCTATAGACCGTGTGTATCATATGTATATTTAGGGTGGGTTGCTCTGAATAAAGGAGGTATAGATACAGGAAAATAAAGAAAAAAAATATATAAAATTAGAATAGAGTATAACAGGCAAAATAAAGAACAGAGGAAAATGGTATAAGAAAATTAAAGAATAGAGGAAATGGTCTAGTTTTTGCCTGACAATTGTTGATGATTGTTTAAAGTCAAGTGCATTTATAGTTAAAATAATACACAATCGTTTGTGCATTGGTAGGGATTTATGTTTGGGGTTGATGAGGCACATAATGAGTAATTGTTTTATTTGAAATTTCTCGAATATTTGGTTTTTTTTTGTCTGATTTAAAATGAATAAAAAAATCTATAATCTAAAAAATGGTTTAATTACGACATATAGATAAAACTGCTATTCAGTCGATTTTAAAATACATGCTATAAAGAGAATACATAAAATATTTAACAACACTTTTGAACAAAAGGTCAACCTTAAGACTCGAATATACTTTTGTAAGAACATTAGGTAAATTCCGAATTCCATCTAAAATAAATTGTTCATTTGGAAAAAATGGGATACCGTAGGCTATTTTCAAAAATGTTGACTGAATACTCTGCAGACTGTAGTTTACTCGCACATTCACCAAGTACGTATTTCTACGGCTAAAAAAATCATAATTGTATCTTTTAATTTATTTAAATTTATTTCAGTGTTTATTTTTCAAACTTTTTATGTAAATAAGGTTGGATCAACATCGAGTCAGATTAAATTATAATTTATTAAATTATTAATTAAAACCGAAACATGCATCCAATCTAAATTTTACGCATATTATCACCTATATAAAAGATTTAACAGAACACAATTCATGTTTTATGTTTATAAAAAACCATATACGCTAAGCGAAACTATGCACGCCAAGAAACGATGTACGTTAAACGATACGATATACGCTAAACGAAACGATGTACGCTAAACGATACGGTATACGCGAAATGAAACGATGTACGCAATACCATACGATGTACGATAAAAGGGCGCTTATGTTATCGTTTATGGTATGGTTTATGGTACATGGTTTCGTTCGTACATCATTCGTTCAGCGTCCGTACAACGTTCGTTCAGCGTTTCGTTTGCATTCGTACACCGTTCGGGAAGCGTACGTACATCGTTCGGGCATCGTCCGTACATGGTTCGGGCATCGTTCGTATTGTTAACTTTACGTTACACGGACTGTACCATATAAAGCTCACTTCTTGTCGACCTCATACTTATTTCAAACATTTAATTAAATGTAACTCAATTTTGGTTTATTTAATTTCGGTTTTTGTAGTTTTTGCATGTCATTTATTTTTCAACTGGGACCAGATATATGATCAATTGTAAGGCATACAGTAACTTGTAATGTGTTCACATATTTGTTCTTTGGTCTATGCATAGCTGTCTATACATTGTCAATCAAACCACATCTTCTTAATTTTATATGACAGTCCCACTGAAAAAATGGAATGCATGTTTATTTTTTATTCTAGCTTCTCTTCGTGTAATGGTGGCACCTTTTTGGTTACTATTTATGTGTTGCGTCTAAATATGAATTTTAACACTTGATAGTGACTGAATAGGTTGAACAAATCCTTCTCAAGAAACAGAAATGAAGACTCATTGGAACAACACTAGTCAAATTAACATTCAAGCTAATAAATGAAAACTCAGATCGGGATAGTAAGGTGAGCTATCAAAAACACTGCGGAAAACGCAATTTTTTCAAGTTGATAGGGTTTTCAGTACATTTTCTGTTTGAATTTTCGCATAATTTAGACAATATTGCTTCAAAGAAGCTACAGTAATTCTTTTGAAACAATTACAAATATTAAATTTACAAAAAAACTCATACATTTCTGCGAGACAAAATCACGTGGTATTTTTGTAAATGAAAGGGAAAGTAGATCCTGACGCAACCGCCCATATTAACTGTGAACTGACCCAATATTCTTTTATCAAGACCAGTCCACTGACACTGACATTTTCAGAGACTATACATCAAAGGAAAAGTACAAATTACAGATTATATATCTGCCCTTAACACATAAATATCAAATTGAGAAAAAACATTAATAAGCTGTATTATACAACAAC
>JAASAO010003657.1:0-15120 GCA_017311375.1 Mytilus coruscus | reverse complement strand
ACAACTTAAATTGCTTTTTAATTTGTGAAGTGCTATTTAATAGGACATGACTTTTAAATAGACTAAATCGATCATTGAAATATTCAAAGTATGTTTACATGTTTGACGACGTTGTCATCACATGTAAACATATAGCAGACTCAGTGGTGAGAAGACGTGTGCTTTTTAGTGTGTTGTGGTTTTCATGTCGGCCAGTATTTCTTCCTCCAAGAAGAAGAATTGTTAGGTAGTCCTTTCATATAGTGAGGAGATTAGGCGGTATTGGAGCACTCAAAATCAACCAATAATACATGTTGAAACACAATCTTCTCAGTGACCTTTCAACCCCGCGCTCCAGCTAGGCGAAAGAACAACCTGATCTGAGATTATTAATATATTTTATAGTGTTTATTTTGTAAATAAAGATTTAAAACTTAGTCATCTGTAATTCTTGTTCATAGAAAGAACCTGTTATTTCTTCGCCTTTTAAATCAATTATTTTATAAGTAAAAGGAATTGTATTTAAAACTTTTCAATTACAAATATTTCTTTAGTCCAACGAGTAGTATAACCCTTTTCAAATTTACCCTTTTTTTGTTATTCTTACTCTAGTACCTACTTCAATTTAGGTTTTTAATTTTCTCTTCCTTTTCTGGATATAAATTTTTATACACTGTTAATTCATTTTTAATTTACTTGCTTGAACAGGTGTCATTTTAATTGAAGAATGTACTGTATTATTATAATTTTAACTAATTTATCTAATATATCATAATATTTTAAAGTTTCATTAGCAGTAAAGTATTTATACATATGTTGTTTCATTGTTCCTATCCATCGTTCCACTACACTGGATTTTTCTTCATTCTCAGTTGAATATAACTTTATGTTATTATCTTTTAACAATTCTTTTACTTGTCGATTATAAAATTCGGATCCTTTATCTGACCAAATATATATTGGTTTCTTTCTTTAAATAATGTTTTAAATGCTTCACTCACTGCTACTCCTGTTTTATTTTTCAAAGGGCTTAACCAACCATATTTACTAAAAACATCTATAACTTTTAATAAATATTTATAGTGTTTATTTTGTTTTTGAATATGGTTGCATATCTATTAAATCAACTGCCCATGTTTGATCTATTGAATGAACATAAACCGTCTTTAGGAAAAGATTTTACAACTCTATGATGTAATTCATCTGCTAATTTATTTGTTAGATTTATTTAGACATTTTAAATATAACTAAAATTGTTTCTTAAAAATGGAGTAAAAAGGATAAAATTTTATCCAAGCAAGGAGATTCATTATAAACTTGTTTTGACAAAAGAATATAAACATAAAGCAAGTATATATGTATTTAATTATAAAATTAGTCTAAGGATGAAAACAAGAAACATTTACAAATGCTTTTGATCACATGATAGATTATTCTATAAAAGATTACCCTAATGGAAGAATTAAAATAGTACCTATTCATGAAATCATAATTACTAAACATAAAAGCTGGCCTATAAGAACATATAATACAGTTAAAAAGTTATTCATGGATCAAATGGAAAGATTATTAAATAGTGCTGAAGAATTAAATTTAGAAGAAGTTATTTTGAAGTTACTATTATACCCAATAAAGAGGAAAAGGTAAAGCTTTAAAAATATTAGATGTCATAAATAAAAAAGTATTATCAAAATAAAAATGATGATACAATATGTTTATCAAGGGCAATTGTAACTTCTTTAGCTTCAAATAAGTTATTAAAAGATTTTATGATTCTCAATTAAAACATATCAATGAAAGTAGAACATTACAAAAAGATTAGCTGAAGATTTGCATGAACAATCAGGAGTAGAAATAAAAGAAGAAGGAAATGATTTGGAAGATTTAAAATTTGAAAATTATCTTAATATGAGAATAATTATTTTACATCAAATAGTACAGAACATATTTTATATAATGGTAATGAAGAATACAACGAACAAATATATTTATATTATCATGATGAACATTTTGATACAATAACAAACATAACAGGATTTTTAGCAAAACGTAGATTTTGTAAATTATGTTTAATTGGTTATACTGAACAACATACATGTAAAGATAATACAGTAACAACTATTAGAAAACAACTTGTTTGTGAAAAATGTAATAAAACATATACAGGTAAAACCATAAATGTGGTGAAAAAATATGTTTAATATGTTACGAAAAATACACGGAAAGTAATGAAGAACACTTATGTTATATGAAACCATCATACCAAAACAAGTACAAAATAATAAATATATATATTTTGATTTTGAAGCAAATCAAGAAACAGGAATACATATAATGAGTTTTGTATAGCTTACGATTTAGAAAATATTTATTGTTTTAAAATAACTATGTAAAGTATTTAAATGTGATTTCAATATTGATAATTTAAACTTGTTAAAATTAGACATAGATGATTGTTTTAGTGATGTAGAAAAAATTAAATATGAAACCCCTATAGGAAATTCTGTAATAGACAACTTTTGTAAATATTTCATAAGAGACAAATTTAAAGACTACACTTTTATTTCACATTATGGAAAAGGTTATGATATGCAACCGATTTTAGGATACATTGTAAAAAATAAAATTGAACATAACATAATTTCTTCTGGACTAAAATTAACAGCTATATTTATTAAAGGAATAAATTTAAGATTCATAGATTCTATAAATTTTACATTATGTGGATTAGCTGCTTTCCAAAAACATTTGGATTTGAAGGTAACAAAGGATACTTTCCACATTATTTTAATACAACAGAAAACCAAAATATGAGGAATTTATCCTGATAAAGAATATTTTGGTTATAATACTATGACAATTAAAAATAAAGAATTATTTGATGAATGGTATAATAAAGTTAAAGAAAAAGAATTTAAATTCTATAAAGAAATATTTTATTATTGTCTATTGGATGTTTTAATTCTTGCCAAAGGTTGTACCTTATATAGAAAATTATTTTTAAATATAACCAATAATTGTATCGATCCATTTCAATATATTACAATTGCTCAATGTTGTACAAAATATTTAAAACATTAATGTTGACAAATGAAACAATTGGAATTCACAAAAGATGACAATTAAAGAAGTACATCACAAAAATCAATACAATGGTTAGAGTATATTTCTTTAAAATATAATATAATGATTCAACATGCTAAAAAGGAGGTGAAAAGAAATTATTCATTAATAATAAATGTTATAAAGTCGATGGTTATTATTATGATAGAAAAATAAAATGCGTAATGTTTATGAATTTTATGGATGTTATTAGCATGGATGTACAAAATGTTATAGTCCTGAAGAAATATGTAAAAAGATAGAAATAAAAACTATGAAAGAGTTATATGACCAAACTAAAGAAAGACTTAAAACTATTGAAGATTATCTAAAACCAAATGTAAAATTCATACAATATGGGAATGTGAGTTTGATCAACAAAATATCCTGAAGTTGATCCACATTTAAAACCTATTGATAAAGAGATGCATTTTATGGAGGAAGAACAGAAACTATTCAATTATACAATAATCTTTCTGATTTAAAAGGTAGATATGTAGATTTTTGTTCTCTGTATCCATCAGTAAATAAATATTGTAAATATCCTATAGGACATCCTATTACATATACAGATATTTCTGTAGATGATTATATAAAATAATTATTTCGGAATAATGAAATGTAAAATATTACCACCTAAAGGATTGTATCACCCTGTTTTACCTTATAAACAATTAACTAGTGATAATACACATAAATTACTTTTTGGATTATGTAGAACATGTATGAATAAAATATCTTAAATGTAAACACATAGATGATCCTACTTTAAATAAACATGATAAAATACATGAAATAAAAAGATGTAAAGAATGTAAAAATATTAAAATGAAAATGTATACATTCTAATGAGGAAAGAGTTATAGTAGGAACTTGGTCTACAATAGAAATAGATAAAGCAATAGAAAAGGTTATAAATTACAAAAATATATGAACTAGAACATTTGAAAACATCTACAGATATATTTAAACTTTATGTAGATACGTTTATGAAATATAAACAAGAAGCTTCAGGATGTAAATGTGATCCTAAATATTGTAAACCTGATTGTGAGAACGATAAAGAATGTAAAACCAAAATACAATATATCATAGATAATGCTGCTTATAATCTAGATATTGACAAAGTTAAACACAATTGGGATTAAGATTTATAGCTAAAATATGTTTAAATAATTTATGGGGACATTTGGTATGAGAGATAATTTTACACAAAAGAATATTGTTTTACTTTAGAACATATAACTAAAATAGTATTTAATGAAAAATATAAAGATATAAGTACCATGATATTAGATGAAAATATTGTATTAACTGAATATAAAGAAAAGAAGAATATTCTAAACCTAATCCAAGTGTAAATGTTTATATAGCTTTATTTACAACAGCACATGCTAGATTAAATTATACGAATTATTAGATATTCTACAAGAAAGAGTTTTATACATGGATACAGATTCTTGTATTTACAATGATGATGGTTCTGAAGCATGTAAAAAGTAGAAAATATGATGGGAAGTAAATTAGGTGATTTAACAGACGAAATTGTTTCAAAACACAATGCTAATCACATAAAACAATTTATATCTGCTGGTCCAAAAGATTATTCAATGAAACTAGATACAGAAAACTAGTTAGCTGTTGCAAAGGTTTTAGATTAAATGCTGAAGTTGAAGAAAAGATTACATTAGATAAAAAATAAAAATAGTTACTGATGAAAATGAAAAATATGAAACTCAAAATATGACAACATAAAATAGGAAAAGATCATCAACTTAAAACAGTTAAACAAGTTAAAGCTTATGATTATATGTTTGATAAAAGAATGGTATGTTATGAAATGAAAATCTAATTAGAAGTTTTCCTTATGGATATTAAAAATATATAATTTAAATTTTTATTTTAAAATGATTGAAGCTTATACTGAGAAAGATGATCCTTATGCTAGAGTTATATTAGGAAAAATAAAATTATCAAATTATCAGATATGTTGTTTAAGAGATGATGGAGAATGTCCTTTGACATCAAAACAAATGGAAGTAATGGAAAAGTTTAAAGGTAAAAGTTATCTAAGTTTCCTCCTGGTTGGGATGCTTTCATTAGACCTGACAAAATTTATGAATATGTTTTTGAAAAACCATGTCCTGAAATTTAATTTATTTTGTTATTTCTTTATAACCCTCTTTAAAAACTTTAATCAAAGAATAATATTTTAGATTTAAATGTATCATTTTCTTCAAGGTAATCATCGCTTCGCTCGCTTATTTTAACTTCCAAACAACAAAACCTGTTAAAACCATTCCACCAACAACAAATGCAATTTCTCTATTTTTGATCTTCTGATGGTGTATAAAAATCACTTAGTTTAGGTTTGGGTGATAATGGAGTTAATTGTTTACTTGTAATGTAATAGTATTGTTTCATTGTTTGGTCAACATCTTCAAAAGTATGTTCGGCATGATGTTCCTTTTGTAATTGTTCATTGATGAAATCTAATCTTTGTGTTCTTCTTTATTCCATTCTTGTTGTGCTTTTTCTAATTTTTCTATAGCTTTATCATGTCTTATTTTCTCTTCATTTGCATTACTACCCATATGTGAAAATAAATAATTACTCCTGAAAATGCAAAGAGCATTTGTTATTGCCCCACCAAGCATCATTGTTAAAGCACTTGCCATTTTATAAAACAAAATAAAATAAAAAAGAAGCGGTTCCTTTATTACTTCATGATATCAGCAGGTATAATACCTTGCTTAATCAACATATCTTTTGTTGCCATTGCAAGTAATATATCAATGGATAACATTACAACATCATTTACATTAAAATCTACTTTTGGTGCTGGTCTCCTTAGTACCTTTTTACCTATTTCTGCATATCCAACTGTTAACAATGTTTCCACTCCAGCATGATATAACATATTTGCTATTTGTTTTCCGTCTTTTTGTGTTGACATTTTAATGTACTAAATTTAATTAAATTCAAAAGGATCAATTTCTTTCTTTTGTTTTTCTGGTTTTGTTATTTCTTTAATCATTCTTTCTGGTTTCTTACTTTGGTTGTAAAAAAACAATCCCAATCCAACAATACTTATAGGAAAAAGTACAAATTTGTAATCAACTAGGGAACTGGAGTGTTTCTTGACAGAAGGGATATGTTCGTTTGATTCATAATCTGTTTCTGTATCAGAATCTTTTGTTATTTTTGTTTGATTTTGAATTTTCTTTTTAATTTTTCCACTTCTTTTTTCTCAATTCTGCATTTCTTATTCTTACTTCTGCACCTTTCTTACCAGCAGCTACTCTTTTTGGGTCTTTTGGTTTGGGTTTTTAAATACTTTTTTTCTTTTTGTTTTTTTTGTTCAGGATTTTCATTCATCATTTTTATGTCATTATTTTCATCTTTTTCGGAAATCGAGCGAAGTGGTTCGATATGTCTTGCTGTTGTTAATATTGCAGTAAAGGAGCAAGATACATTCCATATCTATAGTACAGTTCACAACATGTATTAGTTAAAGCATTAGTTGATAAAAGGATCTTCCTCTAAGTCTTGTATTAAATTGGTGGATTAACAACTTTGAAAAACTTTGATACACCCATGACATATAAATTTATAAAAGAGTTTCTAATGTCTTGGTCATACTAGCTCCCAATCTTGCTTCATATTTACAGTATAGTTTGTTTATTTGTTCTGTTGTCATTTTATCAATATCTGACAGTTGTAATTCTTACCCAGATATTGTTTACTATTCCCACCAGCAACAACAGCTGATAATCTTTCGCGTTTTTTTCTTGAAGGAACCGTTCACTTCGCCTCGCTTCATCATCAATATTTATGTTTTCCACAATTTGCTCGCTTAATAGTTCTTCAGCATTCATTTTATACGTTTCAAAAACGGATATAATTTATTTTTAACTTTAAAAATTAAATAATACATATCCAACCAATGATAAGACTGCAGTGTTTGTTGCAATTGTTAGTATTTCCAACAGCATTGCTTTTTTTATTGCTTATTTTGGTTAAATTACTTAAGAATTACTTATTTTGGTTAAATTATTAAGAATTACTTAAGCATTACTTAAGCATTATTTTGCTTATTTTGGTTAAATTACTTAAGAATTACTTATTTTGGTTAAATTATTTAAGAATTACTTAAGCATTACTTAAGCATTACTTAAGAATTACTTAAGCATTACTGAGAATTGCTAAAAAAAATCAATTAAGTAACCAATAATCAGTAGGTTGATCTGTCTTTAATATTAATTTACGATGTTTTTTTTAAGTTCTTCCTTTATTCTTTGTCTTTCTTCCAAAGTAGGAATAACATCATTTTCTCTTAGGCAATTATCAAACTATCTCTATCTTTTGTGTAGAACATGCATAACCATTTTGTTTGTTCTCTTAAATCTTTTAAAACAGAGTTGTATCTCTGTGAAATGACCCACTGATTGTTCCGCATGTCTTCCTGAAAATGCAAGCTCGGACAGCATATCTTTTTTCTTTGTTAGTTCTTTTGTTGCACTGCAGTCATCAATGATATATAATGTTGGATGACCAGCATATTTTTAAAGAACATTCTTAGTAGTTCTTGTAGCTTCTTCTTCATAAAGGGAACCGTTTGTTTCTCTCACTTTAACAATAGGATTAACAATTATTAGATTTTTTGTTTTGGTTTTCTAACATCACCAATCCATTCACGATTTTGTATGCTTTGTTCCATTGGATGGTTGGACAAAGTATGACTATATATTTGAAAACCCACTATATTCTCCTTCTAATAAATCAAGAACAAACTCTGTTTTTCCACATCCTGTTTGTCCACATATAATAGCACAATGGGGATATTTTGGTAATTCATAAAGGGAATCGAGTGTATCTCGCTCCGCTCGTTTGTTTCATTTTTAAGGGAACCGCTAGTAATTAACTTTAAATCTTCCATCTTCAAAATTAATTTGTGCATCTTGTATAACAAACAGATAAACATTTATTAATTTATTTGCTCCTGCTGTTTTAGTTATTTGATAGTAATACCTTCAGAAGCATTTCAATTCTTCTACCTGAACCGTGTAATGAGTTGTCATCTGTTGAACGTAAATCTAACCATAATGCATAATTAGTTGTAAGATATTTTCTAATGTTGTATAGGATAAATTTAAATCTTTGCAAGTATATTTGTTTTATTTTCTTTTGAATTTAAAGCAAAGAATTTATTTATTTCATCCCACTGTTGATATGCTTTCATTCCTTGACTGTATAGTTGATTTGGAACACCTTCTATTGTCATTTCTACTTTTGTTATGTTAGGATTATAATAAGTTTCGGTACTTGTTCTTTCAGGATCTTCGAACAACATTAGAATTCCTTTCATACTTCTAGCTGGAACATTTAAATTTATATTCCACAATGTATCAGATTTGTTTTGGTTATTTTCTATGTCTTAGTATTCTATCGTACAAAATAACCATCTTACCATTAACTTGTTGTCTTATCTGTCTTGCTAATTCTGCATCAGTAACCATATCAAATTCTAAACAAATGTTTTGATTGTATAACTTGCAGATGTATCTGTTGATTTAATAACATTGCTATAATTATTAAATGTAAGTTCATATTCAAGTCTATCACCAAGACCTGCTTGATAAAAGGCATATGAGTTTCTAATAGTTCAAAATCAAGTGGGATACAAAATCTTGCACCATATGCAGTTGCAATTGCTTCATCACCTATGTCTGATGCTTTATCATCCGCACCAACTCTGTGTTTTAACATGTTTGTTTCACCAATTCCTTGGTATGCCATATTTAAACGTTCAGATGTAGATTTCCATAAATCAACATAACAATGATAAATATCACTATCATCAATTGACATAATTTCATTTCCACTTATACGAATTGTTGTTTTTTTAACTATTGTTCTTCCTATGTTTTGATATATAGTTGCATTGTCGTCTGTAGATGTGAGTTCTATTTCAAATGCCAATCTGGTTGTTCCAGGAACAATAACATCATTATTGCTTAGATTGGGAATCTCACCAATAGCTGTTGATTTTGATCAATAGTTGAAGGATTATTTGTTATTGATACACTTTGACGAATACCTTTCACACCACGGGGTTCTCTTATTTTTCTGTAAGGATTTAATTTGTTTCCGTATGCTGACATTTTTAGGATTAAATTTGTTATAAAATAATTCAATTACCACTGATACTAGAGTATTGATACATGTATAATTATTAGTCATACTAATAAAACTTATTAAATCTCCAGCCTTAACTTCAAAAGGTGTATAAAAGTTATTAAAACCGTGTGTGACACCATTATCCAAACTCATTTTGTAACTAGTTGACTTATCATTAACAATCATCTTAATGGCTATAATATCTGTGCTTGTTCTTAAACTTACTAAACTAATACCCAATATTTGTCCTGGAAAGTTCATTAAATAATAACCACCACCATCACCAAAATTAAACTTTTATTTCCATGTATTGGACCATCAATTCCAGCATATATACTTATTATTTTTCTGTCTGGTTTATTTTAATATTACTAAATATATTTTCAACATTTAAAACTCTGATGCTTAGGGCAGCGACACTCCGATGTAAATTTTATCCTTAGTATCCATTGTTTGAAGCTCACTTTATATTTAATATTTCCTTTTATTTCGATGTATCTACGTTTTTTTGACACCAAGTATGCTCATTTTATTAAATAAATTATATAACTTCTAAAACACAATTAATTGGTAAATGATTAATTATCTTGTTATTATTTTCATCTCTTATTTCTAATTTCAATTCTGTTATATCACCATTTACCAAATACTTATATTCCGGATTCTCAAATCTTATTGTTATAATATCCCAAACTCTTTATTTTCAACTGGAACAACAGCCAACAAAGTACTCGGCATACCATCAAGATAATTATGAGAAGTGCTAACTTGTTCCAAATGGATATACAATGATTTATGGATAGCAAAATCTACAAATTTTTTCCATAATGTAATTCATTAGGTTCGAATTTACGTTCATTATTAAATCCTAACATATTTTCAAATCTTCATTTATCCTTAACTCAATAGGAGTGTTTAATGACGCAATACCATTTGTTTCATTTAAGGATAATACAATATCTTTTTTTAAATTCATCCGCTATTTGTTGGAAACTATAATAACCATCTTTAATCCTATGAAGTCTTTCTCCTGTCTGTCTTATAACTCCATCATAAACATTATACCAACCTACACTATATCTTATAGATTTTAAACCAATACGTTTATTTTCATCTCTGTTATCAATGTATTGTTGTAAGTTAATTGTCTTATCAATATTTGAAATAGTGTACATTTTAATATAAAAATGATAACAAAAGAATTTAAATATAATCCAAATGTATCATATAATCCAAGTGTTAGTATTCTAAAAAGATATAAATCTTGTCGATCAAATAATATTTGTAAATCAAAAGAAAACTTTAAAACAGCTTTCCCTGATTTATTTCAAAATATCAAACCCATCATTACACACCAACGAACCATGGAATACATGGATTCATTCTTCGTTTGATTGGTGGCAATGTCAGTTAAACTTTGCAGTCTGGTGTGCAAGTACAGGATGTGGTGTTTCCTACAATAACCATATACAAAACACTTCAAATCTTACTAAATCACTTTATACATTTCACTTATATTATTGCATTGCCAGAATTTTAAAAGAACTTAAATCACCTTTACCAACAGATTCTTCTTTCTGTTATTACAAAACCCATATGACAAAGCTGCATATCAAAATTATGCAGTGAATTTGATGTTTCTCAAATACAGATTGGAGACAAAAGTAGAATCATCATCTAAAGGATTAGGAACTTTTTCTGAATATTATAAACCAAGTGGTGAATACAGATATCATCATTCAGGGATGGTCCTTCTTTAATATTCATGATACAATT
This sequence comes from Mytilus coruscus, assembly GCA_017311375.1. Classification (NCBI taxonomy): domain Eukaryota; kingdom Metazoa; phylum Mollusca; class Bivalvia; order Mytilida; family Mytilidae; genus Mytilus; species Mytilus coruscus. The sequence continues at coordinate 4,083 of JAASAO010003657.1, read as the reverse complement.
CGTCATACAAAAGATATAAGCATGGCTTGGACAACATTTATATTAGATAAATCAGAGGGTTTTACAAAAGCAGGTATTGAACGTATCAATGAAAGTATTAGAATGTTTGTATGGGCATTATTAGGGCACAATCTCAAACAAGGGTAGAAATATTAAAAGTAGGAACAGGATTTGATGCACAAAACAATTCTTAGCAAATGTACAAGATGTTATTAATAGTCCTATCGATTTACCCACTCAGATAAAAATTATCAAAATGTTTTAAAATACAAGAAGTAAAGTTGATTATGCTTATGGACTTGGTTTATATATGTCTCCCAGTGATATGGTATTACAAATTGACACCATTGTTGGTTATAACAACAAAATTGTAATTGCAACAGAAAATCAAACACTCGGTTTAAATGATGATTTAAATAATAAAATTTTGATTTTACCGGTCTCGATCCTGTCGATTTCCAACCAAATAAACCAAAACCGATTCAACAATCTCAATCAGAACCAAAAAATCAGAACCAAAAAATCAGAACCAGTTCAAATAGAACCAACACAAAAATGAATATGACGAACACGAAGATAATAAAAAGCAATAATATTTGGAAGTATTGTATTAGGTATTACAGCACTTATTATTTATAAAATTTATTAATTTATTTTTAAATATTCCTAGCAGCAGCATACAATAAACCAACAACCAAAACAAGCAAAGCCCATAAGTTGTTTGCAAACCAATTTACTACGTCTTTTGTTACAGACAATAACCAAGATACAATAGAACCTATAATACCTGGTAATGCAGCTGCTAATTTTCCTGCAAGAAAAGATAATAGTTTTCCAAGATTTTTTAATTGTTTTTTTATCCAGTCTTGTACACCACCTTTTGATGGTGGAGGAGGAGGAGAAGGAGAAAAAGTAGCTCCACCAGTAAATGTTTCTACTATAACACCAATAATCATTCCAAAAGCAGTTAAAATACTAACTATTGTAATTCCTTGTTCTCTGAATAATGTTCTTATTCTTTCACCTAATGTTGTGTCTTCTTTTAATACTTTACGTATTGTCTCTTTAATTCTGTTTACTTGACTACGTAGTTTTTTTATTAATATTAATTACTTCTAGTCTCACACTTCTCTCAGATTCCAACTCTTTATTCGACTACTTATTCTATTTATTTGAAATTCATCATTATCTTCTTTAGCTTGTTCTAATTTGGTATTTTCTTTTGTTAAGTCTTTATTTGTTTCATTCAGTTTTGCTAATTCATTTGCAATCTCTTCTTTACTGATGTCATTGCACTGATTACACCATCCATCTCTCTTTTGTCATATCTGTTTGTGTTTCCATTTCTTTGTAAGTTACCTTCTATAAAAAGAAGTTTCTATTTCTTTTACATATGTTTCTGAATTACTTGCTGTTTCTAATAATTCTTGTACTTTTGTTGTGTAGATATTTCTTGTAATGGAATTTCTATATTATTGAGTTCACAAATTGGTGCTTCATTTAACATTCTCTGAAACTCTGCTCTACCTTCTATTATTCTATCAGATATTTTATAATCGTCTACACCTAAAACATATCTAATAAAATTAACACCGTATTTTCTTTGAAGAGTGCTAAATTTATAAAATTTAATACTCCTTTTGATAATATGTTAATGCAATTTCCTACCATATTCATCTTTACATATAAGATTTGTCTTTCATTAAAATCTTCTTTGGTAAAAAAATCTTTGTAATTTTGTTTGAATATAATTCATTATTTTTGTTATAAAATCTTTTATCATTTTTTTGGTAATTTTTTTTCGCGAATTTTAGTGTCATTTTCTGATAAATATCTTAATTTTCAAATTCCTTATTTATATTATTTTGAAACTCTTCATCATCTTGAAAGACGTTTCTTCTTCTTCTTCTTCATCATAATCATTATTTTTAAACTCAGGATTATCAAACTCATAACCTCCTTCAGCCATTTTATTCATCTAAAATATTAGATAATAAACAATAAAAGAACCTGTTAAAACAACTTAAGATAAAAATAATTAAATTTTTATTTAACATTATTTTTACATTTTTACTAATTTTTCTTTGTTTCTTCATCCATTTATTTAATTAAAAATTGATTCATAGTTTGGTGGATTTCCGTTATCAACTAAAATTGTATAACGATTTTATTAAAGAAAATCAAAGATTTTCCATTTTTTTTAATTCGTTTTAACTCTATTTTCTGTTTCCTCAATTAGTTTTTTTTTCATCATCTGGTAAACTTTTTAAAATTACTTTTTTTATTTTTTCATCTCATTAAATTTTTCTAATTCATCTAAAATAAGTTTAAATTCATCTGCACTTATCTGTCCGTCAGTTAAAGATTTTGATATTAAATCTTTTATGCTGTTTAACTTGCATTCTGCCATTGTTTTAATTTCATAATGTTTTTTTGATTTTGTTGTCAACTTTCTTCTAATTAATTTAACTAGACCTCCTAAACTTCCACATACAACAGCTGCAATTTGTATGGGAAGAAAGATAGGAAAAGCAATTCCTATACCAGCTAAAACAACAGATGTCGAAATTAAACTTGTATCAACACCATCAGTAACATTAACTCCGCGTTTATATTTTTTGTATAGTGATTTTCGTTTATCTCTCTCATTTATTAATGTTTTTTCTATTTCTGTTATTTTTGTAGTCTATAATTTTGTCCATCTTCTATAGGTAATTCTGGATATAATGGTATATCCATTGATGAATCAGGAGCTGTAGGTTGTTTCATTTTAAAAGTAAAATTGATTTTTTTTTTCTTAAATCCAACAGAATTTTTCATGTGTGTTCTCCTGACCTTTTTTTATTTTTGTTTTTGAAATTTTTTTGTTTTTTTTTTTTTGGTGTTTTAAGGTTTTTAAAAAGTTAAAAAATTTTTGGGAGTAAAGTTTTTTGCTGTTTTTGGGTGTTTTTGCTTTTTTTATGAAAATTTAGGCTCTTTACTTGAAATGAGGGTAATTTTTGGGGTCAAATTTTTTTTTTTTTTGAGGGGGTATAGGTGTGATATTGTGTAAGGTATAATTACTGAAGTCAATCAAGTTATCAATCGTTTCTAATGTTCTATGTAGTTAATCAGATGGATGGATTTTCAGTGGCAAATATTACATATATATAAGAAAATTAATAAAAGATAATAACGGTTTCAATTCATCTTTACTAGCGCTTTCACTGCTTTCACAGATCTTCAGGTAATGTGACTTGTATACATAAGTATTATAAAACAATTGATTGACGTTAAAATAGTATGACGTTAACAAATACAAGGGAGGCTACTAATGTCATTTTAAAATTGAGTAAAGTCTTGAAAATGTTACGTAAAAATTAAAATATTATTTATCACTTAATTCCGGGTTGAGCATGTTTATGAATAATTCGTCTTTCTTCTTCCGGAGAAAATCATTTTGACGATTGACCATATACAATGGTAATATTTTAAATCGTCCATTTGAACAACGATGGAAATGGTCGTTAGCCCTGATGATTGTTAAATCTTCATTGTTGGTTTGCTGTCTATATATATATATAAGAACATCAGTTGTTCGACCTGTTAGTCAAATGCGTTTTGTTAAAATATACTTTTCACTTTTTTGGTCTTTTGAAAATGTTGTTTGTGCTGTATTTAGACCCTCTACCAAGAAATTTGTTTTGCATGCACACGTATAAAATTGCGGTTTTATCCGACGCAATCATAGGTTTGAACGTTGTTTTCAATTTAGACTTGTTTATATTTTATCGCGTGGGCTTGTATTATATTTTCCTTCGGGTTTATATGATTTGTTCATCCTATTTCGACTCTTTAAAATTCAAGAGTCTATCCTAAATTGAGGTAAATTGTATGGCCTTCCAAATACTGTTTCGATCCCTTACATCACTGAAGAGACATTAATTGTCGAAACCAGATATGGTGTACTAATTGTTGCACTTTTGTTTGCGGTATACCATCTATTCCGCAAGTTTATTGTTTTCTGTTTGGTATTAAATTAATATTTTTAAAGATCCATTTTGTTACATCTCGTAATCCGTTTATTTGGCAATCGCTAATGAC
>JAASAO010002408.1:0-15377 GCA_017311375.1 Mytilus coruscus | reverse complement strand
TTGAGACCTCACAAAACCCCGCTTTTTTTGTGCCTGTCCCAGGAGCCTCTGGCCTTTGTTAGTCTTGTATGTTTTTTTTTTTTTTTTTTTTTTAGTTCATTTATGTTTTGGAGTTAAGTATGACGTCCATTTCACAGAACAAGTACACATTTTTTTAGGGGCTAGTTGAGGCCCACCTCCGAGTGCGGGATTTTCTCGCTGCAGTGAAGACCCATTGATGGCCTTCGGCTGTTATCTGCTCTTTGGTCGGGTTATTGTCATTTTGACATATTCCCCATTTTCATTCTCAATTTTATGTTATCAGGTAGTGTCTTTTTATATATATATATTTTTAAAGAAGTACACGATTGCATATAAAACGATTTTTCTGCCCCTCGGTTTCAGTTTGTAACTCGGATTAGTTTCCTCAATCGATTTATGACTTTTGAACAGCAGTTTACTACTGTTGTCTTTTTAGACAAGATAACACAGTTAAAGTTTAGATTTGAACACTTGAGATTCAAATAATAGATTTACGCGTATAAATTTTATTATGGGCCGGCATTAAGCCAGTCTATCATATAATATGGGTTTGAGATTGTTACATGATTATCTGCGGATCTATATTATTTTTCTGTATGTGCAAAATTAAAAGATTTCAGGTAATTGAAATAAGTACATTTTCATTTATTTTATTAAAGAAGAAGATGCAAAAAAAAAAATAAATAAATAAAATATATTTATAACAATGAATGTTCATTGTTTTTTTTTTTTATGCATATAATGCGTGACTCATATTTGCGTAAATTCCCAAACCTGGTTATTGTTAGAAATGTAAACAAGTTACCATGTTTTTACAACATCTCGTCGTCGGAACATGGGAAATGATTTATAGTTTTCGTTTTTTCTTAAAAGGATATTTTATTATACATACAGTTTTCATCATTTAAAAAATAATCATAATAAAGATATCTTTACTTTCGACGGAAGTTTTATAGGAAACGTCACAGTACCAAAATTGCACCTATTCAACAAAAATAGCTGCGGAAATCTTAATAAGTTTTCTTTGACACTAAACAATTTGTATTGTTTTGATTTGACATTATAAACGTCTTTCAACATAGGTAAACATATTTAGATATACACAAAACGTTTACAGTATATATCAACAGACGAAGCATTTACTGGAAAGTAGATCTACGGAAACGTCGGCATGCGACGTTCTTAAAAGGTGGTCTTTAAAAAATGAGCATATTAAATATGTCACAAGCATCTATTTCTTAACAAATGAATAGTTAGTATGGACTAATGTCAAATTGTTCCAAATATTTAAAGAAATAAAACTAAAAGCTGTTATTCGATTTTAAGGAGGTGAATTTAAGCATGGATACAATGTGGGTACTCCTCATTACAGAATCAAAGATCGTTTGGAGGTTGGTTTAAACCCATTTTCTACGATTCAATATGGATTCAAAATTAAATTGGTGTACTTATATAGTAAATAAGGATACGTCTACAAAATAAACAAAGAACAGAAACTTTTGTCTAGATCTAAAAAAATCTTAAGTGAAAAAACTGTCAAATAATAGGTCAATTTGGGTACCCTCACGTTAACATGTTTCCTGAGCATGTTTCAGTAACTGAAAGTGATTTTCAAGCCTCTCAAATATCCACTTGGTGTTTGCTAATACTTTGCAATTTTACTGCAACCCAACAGAAGGAAAACTCTTTTTCAAGGATTTATCAGCTGTTACGAAGAGAATAATTTGCTATCTGACTGTCTGAAGCTTTCTGATTTTTAGTTGTAGTATGTAAGCAGTTTTTAGTCCGTCGTATGCCCAATGAAAATATGAAGGATATGGAGCAAATGTAAATGAGACAATATTAATACCAATACATGGTAAAACCCAAAAATTGAAACGTTTTTTATTGTAATCCTTCATCTTCAAGTCATCATTAGGCATTTAACAATGAACAATATTCCTCATAACTGTTCTTAAGTTCAAGTTGACCCCTCGTATCGGCTTGAACAAAATTCATTGTTAACTATCATACAAAGCTACATCCATATTTTTATGTCTGTTTACTTTAAAATTTCTACAAAACAGAATAGAAAATGGAAACATTTTGTCGAGGATTTCTCAACCTTTACTGAAGGAATAATTTAACATTTGTTTGGTTTCAGATTTGAATATCTTTTGTCAAACGAAGTTTGGGAAGGGATATAGTGTTTCATCTCTCCGTCATCAAGTTAAAGTACATCTATCTATGGAAGTATCAGTCATAGTTCTTGAGATTTTGTTTATCGATGCGTCTTGAATAACTAAGGGTCCTGATAAAATAAGGTCATCTTGACCTACATTGAATATATGAGTGACTGATAAAGTTTGCGTTAGAGTCCATATCTGAGATACAACTCGTGGCGAAATAATATTTTGTCAGTATATGCGTCTTTAAGTCAGGAGGGTCCTAAAACAAAGGTCATCTTGACATAAAATTCATGGATGAGTAAATGAGGCAAAAGGCTGCGTTAAAGAATATATCTGAAATGAGGAATAAACAATGTTTGTCAGTAGTAACAACTTTGATAGTCACGAGTTTCAAAATCAAGACTTTAAAAGGAATTGAATGATATTCCATTTCATCAACAGCACTTAAATAATATTCGATTTCACCAACTGCACAATTTAGTAATATTGTATAGCATTATCATAACTAATTAGATTGGAACAGTTCTGCCAATTGACACTTCAAAAGTCCAAAACTATGTCTCAATTTGCATGAACAATAAATCGACATTATCAAAAAGTATCACTTGTGTCTTAATTTTTCTTGACAATTTCTGATTAATGTTAAATTTGTATGAAATTTACTCGACATATTCTCGACATTCTGAATATAGTCTTAACATTTCTTGACATATTCTTGACTTTTGAATAATGCCTTGTCATTTCCCGACAGCTTCTCGCCAATCTTTCTTTTCTCAGTATGGCTTGACATATTCTGAACATTTTGAATTGTATCTTAAATTTACTTGACAATTCATGACCAATATGCATGTACATGACATATCTTTATCTTTAGGTCTCTTTCTACAATATACTGTTATTTTAAGCTACACCTTTTACAACAAAACAAAACAAATGGACATGTAAATATTTTTATAAATAAAAATTTGGGTATATAAATATTTTTATAAAGACATTAGTATGGGTATCAACATATTGACAAATACAAATATGTGATTATGCTGATATAAACCAATTTAAATGTGGGTTTGTAAATCATTACACATTTTGTTTAATAGATCTTATTAATAATTGCTAAATGAATGAAAATTATGGTAAATAAACAATTAGTATACCAACATGTTGCTTTTATAAGAAGCAATGTACTGTTCTGTTCTATGTTTTCTAAATTTAGTTCAGCGATAATGGAAATGATTATAAAATAGAAAAAAAGTGTTTCAACTGTCAGGAAAGTGTCTATACACATTTCAAATGAAATTTATAGTTTGATATAGTATCAATACATCTTTGAGACTGTCACGAATGTGTCGAGATATATTCAGGCAGCTTTAAATGGAAAATTCGCGATTTTTACTAATAGTTTAAATATATTCATTATGACATAAAATGCATATTCACAAAGTTTTATCGCTTTATCTGCAGTAATATAGAATAACATCAATAATTAATAAAACAAATATTGACTACTTCCCTTAGGTCGTGACGTTTTCTCCTGGTACTGCATGCCGGGATTTAAAATACAATCATTTACAGCCTTGGTTTTTAATCACACTTTAACGTAATCGTAAGCGCGCCGACGACTAATTTTGATATCTAATAACCATCCTATAATAAGAAAATAAAACGAACAGACGTGCAACTGTTTACATTCATAAGCCAAATTTTCTATATTTACCGTATTTATTTCGATTTATTTTTGTAGACAGCACAAAAATTATTGTTATTATTTTTTTAATATATGCTTTTCAGACTGTTAAGATGAACAAGTTAAAGTATATAACTTAAACTGTAAAGACATTATATAGGTGTACGCTTATTGGCCTTTAACTATCTACGCTATGACTAGGTTTATACGATGTGTGTATTATTCCCTGGAAATACTCGTGGAAGGCTGGTAAAAAGGTAAAATGTTATTTGCAGATCGGTATTAGCAGGATCTCTAGGGCACACCGTGCCAGGTGTGACTGTTTATTCGGATCAGTGGATTAAAAGGCAAAAAATGTACGTGAACACTTATATTTAGACATTTGAAAGCCATGACCAAATGAAAGGTGTACCTGTAATACTTCTAGCGTTTTTATAAAATAATCTAGATTATCTGATATCATTTGGATAATTGAAGGAGCTATACTATAAAAACACATTAATTTATTACCAATACACTCGAGATCAAAGGTTGTTTTACTCACATATTTTTTCTTTCTTGATTTGAGCGTGCTTGTTTTTATATGACAGTTTTTTTTTTTCAGGTCTCTTATCTCTTTCGATGAAAGCAAACCTATACGGTATATTCTGCATTTGTATATAGATATAGGAAGATGTGGTGTGAGTGCCAATGAGACAACTCTGCATCCAAATAACAATTTATAAAAGTAAACCATTATAGGTCAATGTACGGCCTTAAACACGGAGCCTTGGCTCACACCGAACAACAAGCTATAAAGGGCCCCAAAATTACTAGTGTAAAACCATTCAAACGGGAAAACCGAAGCTGTATAGTCCAAAGTCTACTAATTGATATTCTTATTTCACATGTTAAATGAATGAACAATTATAAAAAAAAAACAAAACAAACGGCATTCATTTCGAAATAGAACTCTTATCTAGAGTGAAAATGAAGTCACAGCTTAATTTGACATCCGAAAATCGGGAAAAGGGAAGGGCAATTCAACATTTTCGTGAAAGGCTGAGCAGCTGTAATATTGAACTTTTCATATATTTTGAATGACACAAGTTATGCATTCCGAATGTTTTACAGAAAATCGCAAGACAAAAAGTCAAAGACTTTGATAAATGAAAATTGTTTCCGTTACCATATGTGAGGGTATAAATGGGTGAACTGATTAGAAATAACGAGACCAAAAAATTATAGAAAAAGGAAGCATAGGTGCTGAAATATGAATAATAGTAAAATTGAAAATAGATAACATGGATAAATAGATGTATGGTTCATTATTATACGTTATTTTGATTAGCCAACAGAAATCTCGCGTCATTTTTCATTTCAAAATGAATTGCACGAATTGAAACATACATGATGTCACACGTTTCAACAATAAAGTGCACAGTTAAAAAAGAAAAACTTGATAGTAATCGTATTTTCATGATCATCGCGAAAAATGTAATTATAAGCATTGAATGCTTCTTTAATATGTTCAAAGGGTTGTAAAGCGTTGACCGTGCGAACATTTTAGAATGAAGCGCTGCCGCGTTTTATACAAAATGTACTTCGGTCAACGCTTTAACACCACAATGAATTTACAAAAAAGCAATTTTAATTAAATTAACAAGCCTGCCAGGAAGTCAACCGTTAGAATACCCGAATGTGTAACTTTTACATTACCCTAGCTGGCAATAATTAAGCCAAGATTACCTTAGACAAATTTGTTAACGTTGGTCAAGTAAGGGAAAACCCAAAATAAACTAGAAATATAAGTTAGAAAAAGCATTTAAAAAATATTTTCAAAAGATCTCAAATCAACACCTTTTAAATCTAAGAGAAATCTGAGAGCATAACGATAAATCTCAGTTAATAAATCCTCCAGAATAAGTATCTGCGCTTTTTGTCCCTTTATTGAGACTACTATAACATTATAGCAGCATAAGTCCTATATAATACTTAATACTATATCTCAGAGCAAAATGTAAATTTAACGACGAGCTAAAACCGATGTCATTTACAGCTCTAAAACCTGACTAAGGCATTGTACTCTGAATATTTCTTATATATAAGCCCACTGAAACAATTTAGATGTCTTGTAAAGTTTTTTTTTTTAAATATTCTAATCAATCTTAATAAAGCATTACCTGATTTTATGATCTTGTCGTTTTTTCATACTTCTTAATACTCGTAGTCGGAATTGTTCTATACCAATGCACTTGAACATGTTAACAAAACAAAGCTATAAAAATTAAAAAGTGTGGCCGTTTTATTTCTTAACCAGAGACCAAATTACATAGAAGTTAACAACTGTATGTTTCAACTAATTTAATAGATTTAAAGCACCTGGCCTTCGAGTTCATATTATTAAGCGCAACCATATGTCTTTACAACAGGAGAACAACAGAAAAGCAATAACTATCTCTAAATATAACTGTCTAGAAAAAACTTATAACTACCATAAAATTTCCTTCAAACACGGTGTTTGTTCCTGGTACATAATGGTATCTTATAAAAGTTTAAATGTACAACTGTATATAACGTACATATTTTCTTGTTTATGACTTGTTGATACTAATTGTAATTTCCTTTCTCTATTTGAACTGTACTCGTATACCTAACAACAAAATTATTTTTATTTACCTGTGTTTAAAGTAATTACAAATGGCTGATATTTTTGATCTAGTATATTGTTTTGCTTAAATTGTTTAACATTTCACAGCGGTTTAACATGTTACTTTAATTATTCTTCCTTAGTTTGTTTATTTTGTATTTGCATTGTATCATAGATCAAATTTATTTGTTCAGTGTATGTTCACTGGTGTTAATATGTGTTATGATTGAGTTAAGCCATATCAATTGATATTGTATAGTTTGTTTTTCTATGTTGTGATGTTACACTATTATTTCAGATAAGGGTGAAGGTTTGGTACCATTAAAACGTTTAAACCCGCTGCAATTGTTTGCACCTGTCCTAAGTCAGGAATCTGATGTTCAGTAGTTGTCGTTTGTTGATGTGGTTCATAAGTGTTTCTCGTTTCTCGTTTTTTATATAGATTAGACTGTTGGTTTTCCCGTTTGAATGGTTTTACACTAGTAATTTTAGGGCCCTTTATAGCTTGCTGTTCGGTGTGAGCCAAGGCTCCGTGTTGAAGACCGTACGTTGACCTATAATGGTTTACTTTTATAAATTTCGACTTGGATGAAGATTTGTCTCATTGACACTCATACCACTTCTTCTTATATCTTTATATTATCAATTTTAAAAATTCCTATTTGGGTGACAATTAGAAAGGGTGAACCTACCAGACAGGTAACAGGTAACTAGTAAAACTTGATTCTTTTAAGTTTACAGATGGGTGCGGTCCTAACCTTGACAAAAGTTAACTTGGACCAGACTTGTTGACTGCTTTCTAAGTTAACTTGAGAATTTTAAGCAGACACGCAAGTTAACTATGTCGTTGGTGGACCAGACCTACGGTCTGCTATTTCAGGACTGCTGCAGACCTATCGACAGGTCTGCTCCAGACCAGACCTGTGGACAAGTCTGCTTTTGACCAGTCCTGAGGACAGGTCTGCCCCAGACCAGACCTGTGGACAGGTCTGCTCCTGACCAGACCTGTTGTCAGGTCTGCTTCTGACCAGACCTGTGGACAAGTCTGCTATTGACCAGACCGGAGGACAGGTCTGCTTATGACATATTATCGTGTTTAAGACTTTTCATATCAGTCCTTAGCTTTATAAAATATGTTAACAACATTTGCATTGTTTTCCCAGAAGGCTTATATAGCATTTTTTTTTTACTCGCTAGACTCCACTAGATATTATACATATCAACAAAATTCTTATTTTTTCATTTCATATATTCTTATATACATTAAACAATTGCTATACAATCACAGAGCTAGCATAAAAGAAATGAAATTTGGTTTTTTTCTTTAATTAGAAGGCGGATAGAAAGGTTATCCAATGCATCGGAACAATATTCTTATATCATGGGATATCAACATCATTGTCGATGTTGCTTCGTTCCCCATTTTTAGTGTCTCTTCCTAAATTTTACTTTATGCATTACATATACATGCATGGATATTTCATTGTAATTCATCTTTTTGCATTGGATTTACAATTCTGTTTTCCACAAAATATTCGAACGAAAATTGTACAGTGTCCGGATACATAAGGCGTGGTATAACTATCAACAATCTTGTCAATTTTGTCAGATTTGTGGAAAGATTTTTCTTGCCGATTATAATTATGGGACGTCCCAAAAATATACTCGTTGTGCACTTGAATGAAATAGTTGCCACTTGACGTATAGCTACACACAAAATCAATCAACCGACATAGTATATCAACAGTATACTATTCTCAGAAGAGAACCTAATATACTTTTTATTATAAAGTACAAATGAATTCAGACATGTCAGTGTTGGTACTTGGATGATGCAGTCAAATAGTTTTGTTTCACACACCATCCTGAACTAATATCTGTAGTGACTGTTCAATATTATGAATACAGAGATGAAATGCTGACACTCTAAATTACTGCGGAAAAAATTTTGCATTCATTGTTTTCCAATATTATTGCTTCCATTTGTGGTCCTACTAAAATGCACACAGGAGCGTCAGGGGAAAACAAAAGGCGCCTGGTACAATCCATCCTGACATTAAAAAGAAACTTCTGATTTATAATGCAGCCATATAGAATTACATACTAAAGTGCAAGTATGGTCAGTTTTGATTGATACGGTCAGTTAATTTTGTTAAAGTTAAAGGAGTCAGCCTAAGGTATCAAAACCACTGAAATTTTGTTGCGTATGAATATTTTGAATACAAGGAGGACATGCTGGCACACTGAATTTATGCGTACAAAATTTTGTAGTCAACTTGTTTCAATGCTGTCATTTGTTTTATACAATACATCCTGACATAAGTATTATTGAATTATTATGCAGATATATAGATTAGTATAATAAAGTGCAAATATGGTCAGTTTAGATTGATGCGGTCAAATAATTTTGTTGTACAAGTCAGCATGAGGTATCAAAACTACTGAAATTTTGTTACGTATCAATAATTTGAATAAAAGTAGGACATACTGGCATCATAAATTTATGCGACCAAAAATTTGTAGTTATAATACTCCTATATTGCTGTCATTTTATTATACATTGAATCCTGACATAAAAAATATGGCTGATTTACTATGCGGGTATATAGATTAACAAATGAAAGTACACATATAGTCAGTTTTGGTTGATGCGGTCAAATAATTTTGTTGTACAAGTCAGCATGAGGTATCAAAACTACTGAAATTTTGTTACGTATCAATATTTTGAATAAAAGGAGGACATACTGGCATCATAAATTTATGCGACCAAAATTTGTAGTTATTATATTCCTATATTGCTGTCATTTGTATTATACATTGAATCCTGACATAAAAATATGGCTGATTTACTATGTGGGTATATAGATTTACAAAATAAAGTACACATATGGTCAGTTTTGGTTGATGCGGTCAAAAATTTTGTTGTACAAGTCAGCATGATGTATCAAAACTACTGAAATTTTGTTTCGTATTAATATTTTGAATAAAAGGAGAACATGCTGGCATCCTAATTTATGCGAACAAAATTTGTAGATATTGTATAGCAATATTGCTGTCATTTGTATTATACATTGAATCCTGATATAAAAATATGACTGATTTACTATGTGACTATGTAGATTTACAAGATAAAGTGCAAATATGGTCAGTTTTGGTTGATGTGGTCAAAACATTTTGTTGTACAAGTCAGCCTGAGGTATTAAAACTACTAAAATGTTGTTACGTATCAATATATTGAACAAAAGGAGGACATGCTGGCACCTTAAATTGATGCAGACAAAATTGTGTGGTCATGTGTTCCAATATTGCTTTCATTTTGTATTATAAATTCTATCCTGACATTAAAATATTGATGATATAGACATAGTATGCGGCTATATAGATATACATAATAAAGTGCAAATATGGTTGAATTTGATAGGTATTGGAATATACATATTTAATGCCCGTTAAATTAGCATTGTAACCAAAATCGTTTTTTAATTTATAGAAAGGCAGATCATATAAAATTTGTATAACAAGTTACGTTTTATGCGTACTTTATTTACAAATATATGTATTTAATCCTGTTTATATCACAGAAGTATTGATTTCACTTTATTTTCCATGTTTATACCAAGAAACAAAGATATTAAAAATATTCTTTAAAAATCGACGTAGAGCGGTCCTGGTTACAAGTTAACTTAATGTTGAGCAGACCAGTCATAAGTTAACTTGAGAACAGGTCTGGTTTCGATCGGAATTGTCAAAGCAAAAGTTAACGTATGTAAACTTTGTGGCAGGACTGGTTTCGAAGTTAACTTATGTTAACTTTATGGCAGGACTGGTTTCGAAGTTAACATATGTTAACTTATGACAGGACTGGTTCGAAGTTAACTTATATCAATAGCAGATCTGTTTCCAAGTTAACTTTTGGCAGACATAAAAGCAGTCCTAGGACCAAGTCCGCTTTTCAAGTTAACAAGATTGTGGTCCTAGGACTGGTCAGAGCAGTCTTAAATCCGGTCACAGGTTAACTTTGACCAGTCCAAATGACTGGTTATCAAGTTAACTTGCTGTACAGGTTAGGACTGCACCCATCTGTAAGTTGCAGATCCAAGTCTGGTACGATTCTTTCTTTTTACTGGATTCGGGAAACTATGTAGGCTTCTTCCATTACTTGGTCGGGTAGAACATCCATCAGCTTGACAAGTCATTTTAACACTGATTAACGATTATGATATGCCATGCTAGGTACTAGGACTTTGTGGAAATTAGATATCCGTGGTTATTAGTTTTCAAGATGACGACTTGCCGAGAATTGATAGTCGGTTTTAAAATCGATTTACTCACTTATCTAGGCGAATAAACCTTTAATATTTTGGGAATATTCTTAGTTATTTAGGATGAACATAATATCGAATTTTCCCTTTAAGACAGTCAACAATATGTCAAGACATATTCAGACATCATTAAGAATGGCAAGAATATGTCAAGACTGATCGAGAATAATTTAAGACAGTCGATAATTGGTCGAGACTAATCAAGACACTTATCAGATGATAAAAAGTGTTGATAAATTTGTAGACAATGATAATACTGTCAAGACATATGTCAAGAAAAATCAAGAACTCATTTATGACAAATTCAGACTATGTCAACAATTTTAACAAATATTCAGACAAAAGAGAATGTCGAGTAAAATGCATGCAAATTCTTTTCAGGTCAACTCAATATACAATTGTTTATAAAAGCATTTTGCACTTTTTACACACAAAAAAAACAAAACTCTTTACTTACGGCCTGAAAATTTGGTGCGTGCACCAAGTAACTCTCTTGTTTCTTTTGTGCAAATATGTGAAAGTTGCTATATTTACAAGGGTAATGATACTTTGATGTCAATATGGTCATTTTACCTTGACTGGGAGAATGAATGACAACCAAATCAAAATCCATTTGGGATATTGGAGAATCATTAACAACATGGTGACACATAATAAAAACAAGTATGGCACTTGTTACAGATAACTCGCTATTCCAGAATGACTTCCATTTAGTAAACTTGAGACACACTTTTGGACCGATACATACAAAATGTTACTGATATCAAGAACAAAATAAGCTGAGTATTCTTAATTAAAAGAGGACATGTTGGTACTCTTAGTTAAAGCCGACACAATGTTGTAGTATAAACATTGTAAAATAATAATCATACAACCCTTCTGGAGTTACTCAATTTATTGATTTATGATATTGACATATAATTATCATTAAAAAGGGCAAATATGTGGGCAATCAATTTTGTTGTACAAACCATCGTGTGATACAAGAATAAAGACTATTTACTTTTAGCGACAATTCAATCTTTTGAATATACAGGTGATCTGTTAGCACTTTGAATAAAAACAGACCAGAAATATTAGCGTGTGAACACTTATATTGCTGTCATTCCTCTTTTATTATTATTAATCGATGCGACAATAACCATTTTTAATGGTACAAATTTGACCTTTGATATAAAAATGTGAATTACGTGTCGACGTTGATATTTATTTAAATATATACAATGTATGTTAACAGTGGTTTTAATGGGTTACCTGGATATCAATATAGTTTTCGATTTTTAAATGGTATATCAGACAATAATTGTTTCTAATCTATGTGCTTAACTGTTTTATGTATATTGAGAAACATTTGTTATAATTCAACTTAATTTGGAGCAGACCATTCAAGAGTTAGAGGTAAAATAGGTTTTATGCAATCAGAGTTATCCAGAAGAAAATTAGTTTTTACATGACTGGTTTTGAAGTTAACTTCCGTTGCCAGTCAACACTGAGGTTGTGAGTTCGAATCCTCACGGAACAGGTGCACTCGACTGCAATTGTAATTGACTAGGATTGTCAGTGTTCCAACTGAAGGTCGGTGGTTCTCTCTGTGCACTCAATTTCCTCCTCAAATAGAAATTGACAGCCACAAAAAGCACAATTGTGTAGAAAATGGCGTTAATCATCAATCAATCAGTCAATCAGTTGTCAAAAGGTACATTCAACAATGTTAATGATCCTATATTTGTATTGAGATAGACTTGGTGCAAACTATATTCATCTTGATAACATAAATAAACTCATCAGAGATACCAGGATTAAAAGTTGTACACCAGACGCGCGTTTCATCAACAATACAATCACCGGTAACGCTCGAATCATTAGAGTTCAAAGGCAAAATAAAGTACGAAGTTTGAGAGCGTAGAGCACCAACATTTCCGAAAAGGTTTTGTCAAATAAAGCTAAGATGATATATTTACGGGGTTAACAATCCTTGTATTTCGAGAAAAAAAATGTGTAAACAGCTTATTTATATTGATGACCATATTAATGCTAATTCATGTCAACTGGACTGAACTGGTCATACCCTGTGCAGTGGTTTGACCCAGTGGTTATAAATAAAACTTATTATAACAACACAGTAGCACAGTATTCATTAATAAAACTGCTTATAGGCTTGAGACAACTTTTTGTTCCTAATGTTAACGGTTCACATTTTTTATTGTATTTAGGTGCATGTACAACTTTGTGAGGGTCACCAGTTATGTTGATGAAAACACAATCGCGTGATGAAGTGATTATAAAATACAAAACCTTTATATCAAACAAATTGAATTAACTTTCGTTTGATTATTAGAATACTATCGTTCATACAAGCTGTTAACGTTCATACATGAAATAGCAAATTGAACACGTAAACACCCCAACACACTTTTAATTAATTGATTCTGTTGGTGAATGAAAGATATTGACACAACCAAAATGAACGAAACGCGCAAACGGAATGAACAACTCTCGTTTAAACACTGTCCACCCTCTTTACCCACATATTGAATATTTAATTGTTCGTTAGAAACGAAGTCTCCTATATGCAGAAAGAAAAAATGTTTATGACAAAACAAAAGATTACAAATGGATTTCGAAACGTAATTAAAAAAACTGTACATCATGCCTTTCAATAGCAAAATGTCAACTTGTCGAAAGACTATTATTCTGCAATAGCAATCATATACTGATGTAAATTAGATACACTCATTTAGGTTAACGCCCTCAAGTAGTATCTAATACATAAAAAGTATACGTATTTATAATCAATTTGACTATTTACTTTCTAGATTTCTGGAACATAAAATATGGACATTTGGTATGATGGCCAAAGACACAAGTATCTACCAACGTCCAAAATGATGGGAATTGTAAAGAGAAACTTAAAAGTAGACAGCTCTCTTACGAATACTTCCTTAATATCTGTAACGTTTGCCAATACAATACAATACATTATGCAAAAATACTTACACGATGCATGTAGTGTGCAATGAAGTAAAAGACACATACACAACCAAACTTGTACCTCCATTTCCGTCAGCACCAGGATTTCCACAAACAGTATTTGATTGCTGCTGTTACCGTGAATCTTTCGGTTTTATATCAACAAACTACTGTGTTTTGTAAGCGTTCTTGTCTTGCAGGCGTAATTATCACTTGTTTAAAACCCTTTTCATAAAATTTGTATTGTAAGTCAAGGCTAGATAACTATCTAAGATACTGACATTTCATAAAGGAGCTCTTTTGTTTATAAATTGTATCCCAAAGTTATTAACCCGGTGTAAAACTTTAGATGATGTTTTATTTACTAAAAGTGAATTAAAAATACACCCTCAGAATCCGGGGTATAACATAGGACCGGAAAAGCCACTTTTAGATTGCCAGCATTGACTTGTATTTCATTTTTGATGGTTTTGTTAGTATTTGTTTGCCGTTGAATGCAAATGTCTTTCAAAACGGAGCTTACGATATAAGTCACGGTTCAACAGTATTCTTGTGAGACATATTTTCACTCTTTTCACCGCGTATTATCTAATCGATGTGTCATTCTAGTTTTGTTTTATAGGACGTCCAAAAAAAGGTCTTACTTTTACTGAATATATTTGAGAAACCGATAATTGAATAGACTCTCACATATCCATTAATACCATATGTCTATACTTATACGGTAAACAATCGAGGACCTTGTCCTTGTATGGGTTATTTCTACACATGGTGTAGATTTTATGATAAAAGAATTCCACTTAAACCAAATCTGTATATTACAATCCGCATTGGTGCAGTCTATGGTTGTAAAGGAGTAAAATCCGGTATGGTGTATGAAACGGATCAATTAATCTAATCTTGAAAATAAACTATTTGTATCTCTACAGTGTTGTTTCAATACATCTACACTGAACACAAGATCAAACTTGTAGATTTTATGAAAGAGAGCAGTATACAGCTGTTCAATAGTAGATTAAGCGAAAATAAATATGGGTCACAAACCAAAATCAAGGGAAACCCATCAACTATAAGAGGAAAACAATGACTGTCGATAGTGATGGAGGAGTAATTACTCAGAGAGTCAAAACAGTTTAGGTGATCTGAACACGAATTCAGCTTCAGTACTCCATGGTGAACAATGTATTATTGAGAATGGACTCCTAAATGAGACATTTGGAGAGTTTTCGCCCCAAACTAGACTCTGTTTGTGTTTTAACGAAGTCATTACCCCAAGTCAACAAAAGGTAAACAATGTCACAAACAATGACCACGATGATGATCAGTTCAAATATGTCCAACATTCCAAGAGTATGTTTATGTTCGCCAACAACGATCTTGCTGTCCACCAAAAGAAATTTATATTTCAATACTTATTGAAAGAACAAATAACTCAGAATATTGTCTAACATAGTACCGAATTACCCTATAAGGAGGCGCCAAATAGATATAGTGGTGTCCCACAGGAAAAAATTCAACGGAAAATCTACGACGAAAAGCACTTATAAATACTACAAATATGCTAAATTTTGCTATATGTATAT
>JAASAO010002383.1:0-15822 GCA_017311375.1 Mytilus coruscus | reverse complement strand
TTATTACTGAAACAAGAGTGCACAAGCTGAAATGTCTCGCCTGTTTTACTTATCATTGAATTTATGTTGAAAGTCTGTAATATGAAGGTTTTAGTACAAGTATCTAATAAAATTAACATTTTAAATGTTCTACAAAAACAGATACAGATAAACCCTGCCAGACAGACATGTACACTTTATAATCATTCCATACACCAAATATAGTTGACATATTGCTTATAGTATCTGATAAACTGAAAAAATTACGAAAACTTATCATTAACCAATGAACCATGAAAATGAGGTCAAGATCATATGAACCCTGCAAGGCTGACATGTACACCTTACAATCGTTCCATACACCGAATACAATTGGAATATTGCTTAAAATATCTGCGAAGTAGGCCACACCACAAAAACTAAACATTGTCCAATGAACCATGAAAATGAGGTCAAGGTCAGATGAAACATACCAGAGAAACATGTACACCTAACAATGATTCCATGAAAATGAGGTCAAGGTCAGACGAAACATGCCAGACAAACATGTACACCTTACAATCATTCCATACACCAAATATAGTAGCCCTATTGCTTATAGTATTTGAGAAATAGACCAAACCACAAAAACAAAACATTTTCCAATGACCCATGAAATTGATGTCAAGGTCAGATGAAACCTGGCAGTCCGACATGTACACCTAACAATCATTCCATACACTAAATATAGTTGACCCAATGCTTTGAGAAACGGACTTTACCAGTAACTTTAACCTTGATCACTTTTCCATGAAATGAGATGTGCCAATGCTGATACAACTGCATACCAAATATCATTGACCTTCCACTAGTGGTTCACCATAAACTAGACCTTATCACAAGCTAATACATTGTTGACGCCGCTGCCCGCCGGAAACAGCAAACCTATGTCTCTCTTTTTCACTCCGTCAAGGTGAGACAAAACCCAGAAATGTCACATAAGTTATGTCATAAATGAGGAAGAGAACAGTATTTTGGAAACGGTCAACCAAATCATGATGGTGTTTGTAAAACTTTCAAAGATAACTTCATCATTAAGAACCCCTGGTTCAATAGCTTCCTTGTAAGTCGAAACACTCATCATAAGGAAATCCTGATACGAAATACAAGCCCTAGAATATCATATCAACTGGGAGAAATATACTGTAAATTCAGAAATTATTGTGAGGTTTTTATTGATGCAAATAATGCGTTTGGGTGAGAATCGCAATAATAAGAACTCGCATTCTGATATCTGATACATATATCTGTATGCACATTTTCCAGAAATCGCAATAATAAATCTTGCAATTTTGTCCATTCTTCAAAAATCACTTTAATAAATGCACGCAATAATTTCTGAATTTACAGTACTCTATACGCAGATGCTGCTGGAATATTGCGACATAGAAATGTAATGGTACAGTTCACTATGTGAATATCATAATCATCATCAAAATAATTTTTAAAAGTATTGAAAATAGCCCTGTCAGAAGGAATTGTCAGCAAGTCAGGAGCCTGCAATTCAGTGGTTGTTGTTTGCTGCTGTACATCATATTTGTTTTTCCTTTACTGTCTTTTACATAAATCAGGCTATTCATTTTCTCGTTTGTATTGTTTTAGATTTGTCATGCCAGGGCCTTTTATAGCTTGCTATGTGGTATGGGTTTTGTTGTAGATTTGTCATGTTAGGGCCTTTTCTAGCTTGCTATGTGGTTTTGGTTTTGTTGTAGATTTGTCATGTTAGGGCCTTTTTAGCTTGCTATGCGGTATGGGTTTTGTTGTAGATTTGTCATGTCCGGGCCGTTTCAAGCTTGCTATATGTGGTTTTGGTTTTGTTGTAGATTTGTCATGTTAGGGCCTTTTCTAGCTTGCTATGCGGTATGGGTTTTGTTGTAGATTTGTCATGCCAGGGCCTTTTCTAGCTTGCTATGTGGTTTGGGTTTTGTTGTAGATTTGTCATGTTAGGGCCTTTACTAGCTTGCTATGCCATATGGGTTTTGTCGTAGACTTGTCATGTCAGGGCCTTTTCTAGCTTGCTGTGCGATATGGGTTTTGTCGTAGACTTGTCATGTCAGGGCCTTTTCTACTTGCTATGCGGTTAGGGTTTTTCTTGTAGATGTTTGTCTGGCATGTTTCATCTGACCTTTACCTCATATTCATGGTTCATTGGACAATGTTTAGTTTTTGTGGTGTGGTTTACTTCGCAGATATTTTAAGCAATATTCCAATTGTATTTGGTGTATGGAACGATTGTAAGGTGTACATGTTTGTCTGCCATGTTTCGTCTGACCTTGACCTCATTTTAATGGAATGATTGTGAGGTTTGGGTTTTGTTGTAGATTTGTCATGTTAGGGCCTTTTCAAGCTATGCGGTATGGGTTTTGTTGTAGATTTGTCATGTCAGGGCCTTTTCAAGCTTCCTATATGTGGTTTTGGTTTTGTTGTAGATTTGTCATGTCAGGGCCTTTTCTAGCTTGCTATGCAGTATGGGTTTTGCGATATTTGGAAGTTTTTAAAGTATATGTTTCCTTTCTGTATACTAAGGACACACTTGTAAAACAAATAGTTCACAATCACAATATAATGTCCATGTTTATGGAAGAAGGCACAGTTTTTCCTTGTTATTACTGAAACAAGAGTGCACAAGCTGAAATGTCTCGCCTGTTTTACTTATCATTGAATTTATGTTGAAAGTCTGTAATATGAAGGTTTTAGTACAAGTATCTAATAAACTTAACATTATCAATGTTCTGCAGAAATGAAGTCACCAACAGATAAACCCTGCCAGACAGACATGTACACCTTATAATCATTCCATACACCAAATATAGTTGACATATTGCTTATAGTATCTGATAAACTGAAAAATTACGAAAACTTATCATTAACCAATGAACCATGAAAATGAGGTCAAGGTCATATGAACCCTGCCAGACTGACATGTACACCTTACAATTGTTCCATACACCAAATACAATTGGAATATTGCTTAAAATATCTGCGAAGTAGACCACACCACAAAAACTAAATATTGTCCAATGAACCATGAAAATGAGGTCAAGGTCAGACGAAACATGAACACCTAACAATCATTCCATACACCAAATATAGTAGCCCTATTGCTTATAGTATTTGAGAAATAGACCAAACCACAAAAACAAAACATTGTCCAATGACCCATGAAATTGAGGTCAAGGTCAAATGAAACCTGGCAGTCCGACATGTACACCTAACAATCATTCCATACACTAAATATAGTTGACCTAATGCTTTGAGAAACGGACTTTACCAGTAACTTTAACCTTGATCACTATTCCATGAAATGAGGTCAGGTGAACCTGCCTGGCGGACATGTAGACGTTACAAGGAACCTGTATACCAAATATAGTTATCCTATTACTCATAATAAGCGAGTATTTCACTTGACAAAAAAACTTTTTTCCCCAAGCATTCATTGAACCATGAAGGTTCAAGGACAATGGACATATGACAGACGGAAAATTCATAAGATAAGGTATCTGCATGCAAGATATGAAGCATCCAGGTCTTCTACCTTCTGAAATATTAAGCTTTAAACAAATAGTTAACGCTGTCACCCCTGGATAGTAACCCCTATGTCTTGCATTCTGCAATTTTCATCTCAGGTGAGACAAAAAATGCCTGATATAAAGAAAACATCAACCCATCATTAACCCAACACCTTTATTACCTAAAGCATTTATATACAGCTACGAGATTAAACACATACATTTGTTATTAAAAAAATCACTTCTATTTTTTTCTCTCCTTTTTTGGGGGAGACTTTTTTTATGGAATTTGATATCACTCATATATGACATGCTAACAATTTCAGAAGGCAAAGAAGGGAAGATGTTTTTTACAGAGTTTAAGGTTACACACATAAAATGCTAAACAATTCAGGCAGACAGAAAAATTTGTCTAGGTGAGATATACAATAATAGGAAACATACTCTTTAATTTGAAGGAAATTAAAAATTATCTAAAGTCATAAACATGAATAATAAACACTCTAAAGGGGCTTTACAATAATTATACTGATCATATGAGAATTAAACCTTTTAAATGTATGACTTTACAAAAAGCACATCAAAACTTCAAATAAGTTACTATGGAATCTCTTCTTAATAATGTGATGTAGTTCATTATAAGGACTACCAAACATTACCATCTTAATGTGATTCTTGTATAGAAATGACCATATATGGAAGTGTAGGCTGTTCTTTTGGGGTTGTGGATTAGAGACTGAATTTAGTTCAAAAATTAAATTGCAGACCTACAACTTTTTGTAAAACATATTGTGCAAGTTTGGAAATTCTCACCAATTCTCCTTCATCAATTTTAATACTGATAAAACTGAGATAAAATTCCAAATAGGATGGATGACCTTGTTAAATCTCATGCTTCTGATGTGAAAAGCTACAGTGGAAAGTGATTGTATAAGGAAATTACTATTCAGATTATACTCTTTTCCTCTGTGTCATTTCTAATTTACAAATCTATGACAGAACATACTATCAACTTGTGTTCACTGAAATTAAGATCACAATAACACTGGTGTCCTTGACCTTCAAACATGTTGATGCATAAAAGTTCTGCTTAAGATCTCCTTTAGAAATTCCTACAGTATGATGTGCACAATTATACAGGAAAGATCATTTACAATGAATAAAATATAGAATTGGTCAGTTAGAATGAATACAACATTGACATAGTACTAAAAAGTTTGGTAATATGGTATCATTGTTAGTTTCTAGTGTGACTTTTATCTACAATGGTCTATTGATAGTCACTTAATATAAAAGATTCATTCATAACGACAGCTTATACAGAAATAAATCATCACTTACTGACAACTTTTAGAACATAGTCATACTTCTTCTGAAATAATGGGGTATCAGTCATGTACAAAGTCCAATCACTGCAATCATCTGTCAAATCTCATCACCATCAACTTAACACCAAGTCATATTTAACCTACACCAGACTTTGTCTCTCAAACCCTGTCCTTATCCCTATACATAATACAGTAGACTCCACCTAATCGGATATCGGCTAAACGAATATATCGGCTATTGTAATATTATTTCAAAACACCAAACCCTTCCCTATATGTTTAATGTTAATTTTATCGTAATCGAATATCGGATATAAGAATATATCGGCAAATCGGATAAGAATATTCAGGTAATTTTGTTCAAAACCATGCACAATCGGATATTTTCAATGTTTTTCTGACAGGAAATGGACCCGAAGTTACGAATTTACAATCTTGCAGACAAGAAGATTTCGTTTTACTTAATAAAAAGAACTATTTCTTAATAAAATGTTGTCTTTAATCAATGTCTTCCTTTGACATGTGAATTAGATGCCCTTTACTTCAAATGGTTTGAATTTATTTATAAAATATACAAGACTCAGTTGACAAGAGCAGTACGTTGCTGTTTGGAGAAATTTGATTAAACTCTAAATGCTCACAGAATCAAAAATATAATCTAAAGTGAATGTACCTCCTTCTGAATAATTTATTGCAATATAAATATAAATCCTTTTGACAAGAGAAATCTGACTTTTGTCAGAAATAATTTTTCACATGTGCAAAAGTAACCACATGTCATGGACGCCATTTTGGTTGTTTACAAATTTGTGAGGAAGCCTCTAGAACTATGACCTAAACACAAATAGTCTTCAGAAAACGTAAACTTTATGCAATAATATTTTATCAATCATGATTATTTACATAAATTTAAATTTGATTATTTAAAGAAATAAAATTATAACAAAAACGATTTTAGTTTGGAGATTCTACACAGACATGCTTTGATCTATTTATAGCCAAACTAGTTTACCTGTGTGATAATGTAAATATTAATTTGTTTACAAAACAAATAAAGACAAACTATGGATGGTAGATAATAATTCACATAATTATTTCAGGACATTTGATTTATTTTAATAAATATAGGATTTAAAACTGCAAAGAAATTTAATCATTACATAATCAGCTGATAATTTTACTCAAACATCGTGGTGATGTAACTGATAAAAATCACTCCATCAATCCTCCAGGCCTTTCACATATCTAGCAATTGTCAGGGTTAGTAACATCTCAGGATTAGAGCTACTCATTATTGCAGAATATTCAATAAGTATACATTCATCGTCTAATTGAATATATCGGGTAATCGGATATTTTAGCTGACATTTTGGGTATCCGATTTGCCGGAGTCTACTGTATTAATAAAGTTAATTCTAATCGGGCCATCCTTATAATGTTGGGTGTGTTTCACATCAACAAACTTTAATTTGTTTGTCCTTCTTTTTTGAACTTAGTGTGGCTATACATGACAATAAAATGGATGCCCATGTTACAATAATATAATGCCCATTAGACTCTGCGTTGGTCACAAAATAAAAACGTACAATACAGCAAATGGTTACAACATAAATAAAATCCTACCATCTCAGGTAACAAAAATATCATCATAAAAATAAAACATTTCTGTAAGCTCCTACATTTCCAGTATGATGAACAAAAATCAGAAATTAACACTTTTTGTTTAAAATGAAGGAAATTACAGATGAATAAAACATATTTACAAATCTACAGAATGCTGGACTTCCGACCAAGCATTTAATGTTGGTTTTAACATCAAGGACAAGGAATATATACTGTTGGTCTTGTACATGTAATATACAATAATCAAACAATACTGGCACACACATTTCTTAACAGAATGGAGTCAGCAACCATATAATCAAAAAAATTACAATACTTAACAAAAAAATTTTTAGCCAAGATTTTATGACTTCTAGTTTCAGCAAACTTAAATCTCTTAAGAGTTTTTTACTTATAGTTTCAGCAGAGGTAAACCTCTGAACATTTAATACCTGCTGGCTGTAAGAATGAATGAAAGATTTTTAGTATCTTATTCAAAATCCTAGTGATATTATTTTTATAATTTAGAATATCGTTATAAATACTAACATTACTACCCTTTGTTCAATTATACTAGAACACTATAATCAATTTACTTTGCACAACAAAATTCAAATTCAAAATTCAAAAATTAAAATTTATCATTATATTTAAAATTTCTAATTATTTTTGATTTTCCATTTGCTTTTAAAAATCTCACCAAATTATTACTTGAAAGGTTTAAATAAAATCATATGAGAATATACACTAGTTAATAACGTGTCTGATCTTTCAGGGTGTAAAATATTGTACTTTATATCTACTGAGCATCTGCTGTTCAATCTTTGTGTAAAACACTTGCTATAAAAGGCTCCCTGAAAAATGTTTAAAAGAGTAAAAAATAATATGGTGCATAACGAAAAGTAAATGTGTGTAAAACCTTGATTGAATTAATCACTAAAATCATTTGGACAAATAATGTTTGATTAAAGATGTTACAACATTCCCCTTCTCACAAAATATCTTCCTGTCTTTTAATAAACATATAAATAGTTTTTTCTCCATTATGTCGAAGCATGAAGTAACTCTCATTTAAATAGACCCATCGGGCGGGCCCTGAGATTTCAGCTTTTCTATGTTGATGGAACACGCTCTCTTCACCTGCGGTTAACGCTGGACTCTGTGAGAGGTTACGAGGACTTTTAACCGTTGATATCTCTGTTACAGATTCATACCCATGGTGTCCATCCTTCATAGAGGACTGCTAAGTTGTCGAGATTTGTGGCATCTTTTATAATGAAATCCACCTGCACAAATAAATAATGTTTGAAAATTAGAAAATATTGATAATTTATAACCAAATCAAATATCTGTTTCTTCATGGTTATCACATAAATAACTGTTGCCTAAAAGGAATCTTATTACTGCAATAAAACAAGTATCTGTATTAGTATGAATATATGAACAACCAATAAAACATGAAATTTCAGCTGGGTTTGGATGTAAATAAAATTGATTTCATGTTTGAAGAATATTGCTATTTTCTACATATTTAGGAAACTCAAACTACACTTTGAAAAAAAGTCATTATTACTGGTGTTAAGGGATAATAACATCTGATATAAATATTGTAAGGCATTAACTTCAGGTCAAAATCAGTTTTTTAATGGAAACCTTATATTCAGTGGGTTTTTAAATAAAAGAACGAAAAACCACTAATAATTAAACTTACCAATATGAGGTTGTTTATAATTTTGAGTTAAAGATTATGTACCAGTTGACCAAAAAAATGTCTAAAAGACGAAAAAATTGGTATAATGTTGTATCAAAAAGCTTAAAAATGTTAATTTCAACTTTTTTCCAAATTATAATTTCCATAATATAATGTTAGCAAAGCAATACCTTCAATAATTAATTATCTGTCAGTATTTCACTCTTGTTTAAGTATTATTGCAAACAGTTACTCCAAAATACTTCTGTAAATCAACTAAAACTTACTTGTTCAGCGACAGTAAATCGTTTGTTTGGGTCAGGATCTCGACCATCCAGTTTCATTTTTACTCGTCTCCAAACACTGACAGCGTAGGAGTTTCTTTCTTGGATGGCTACAATAATTGACCAAAAATAAATCATCTGATAACGCAACCTTCACCAAAATCAAGAATAAACATAAAATTTTGATAAAACTTTGTGATTTCTGGGCACAGTGCTTAACTATATCCATTTACTTTTTAGTATTTTGAGAAAGATTTACCATCATTGTTACAACTTTTGATTGCACTACAATTTCATGTGATTACAAGGGTAAACAATGAATCCTATATTTTTGTTAATTGGAACAATTCGATAACTTCATTCTATTCATTCCAATATATTCTTTACTTGTTGTCTCCGTTTGTCTATAAATTGTACCAAACCAATTTCTATGCCTTTTTTATCCAATGAAACTCACAAACCTCTTACACATATTTAGAACTGTGAACACAAAAAGAGTGGACACATAACAATGTCTGGCTGCTATAATATTTAAATTGTCATAAAGCTGCTTATCAAACATAGAGTCTTTCTATAAAGGTATAGAACCACTAATTCGGCCCGGTCAGAAAGAACATACAAGAAAGTAGTACATATTTTAAACAAAAAAATTCCCTATGCATAGCTGTAACTTTATCAATAAGTAAAATATTTGGGTAATTTTGGTACCAAATGAAAGCTAAAGGACTTGGGATCAATGTAGAACCCTTGTTAAAAGTTTCTTTTGAATAATAAATAAAATGCTCCAGGGCGCAGCTTGATACGACCGCAGAGGTCGAACCCTGAATAGTTGGGGCAAGTATGGACACAACATTCAAGCTTGATACAGCTCTGAATTTGGATTGTGATTAAATATTTGACACAGCATAGGTTTCTGACACAGAATGAATGTGGTCTAAGAACTTAAAAATTTTAAATTGGACATTCACCTATTATGGTCCAATATCCAAAATCTAAATACATGGTTAGATTCAGCATATCAAAGAACCCCAAGAGTTCAATTTTGATGAAATCAAACAAAGTTTAATTTTGGACCCTTTTGACCTCAATGTGGACAAAGTTGATAACGGGCCCAAAAATCAAAAATCTAAATACATGGTTAGATTCAGCATATCAAAGAACCCCATATATTCAATTTTGTTGAAATCAAACAAAGTTTAATTTTGGACCCCGATTTGGACCAACTTGAAAACTGGGCCCATAATCAAAATCTAAATACATGTTTAGATTCAGCATATCAAAGAACCCTAAGAATTCAATTTTGTTAAAATCAAACTAAGTTTAATTTTGGACCCTTTGGACCTTAATGTAGACCAATTTGAAAACGGGACCAAAATTAAGAATCTAATTACACGGTAAGTTTCGACATATCAAAGAACCCCAATAATTCAATTTTGATGAAATCAAACAAAGTTTAATTTTGGACCCTTTTGACCTCAATGTGGAAAAATTGATAACGGGCCCAAAAATCAAAAATCTAAATACATGGTTAGATTCAGCATATCAAAGAACCCCATATATTCAATTTTGTTGAAATCAAACAAAATTTAATTTTGGACATGATTTGGACCAACTTGAAAACTGGGCCCATAATCAAAAATCTAAATACATGTTTAGATTCAGCATATCAAAGAACCCTAAGAATTCAATTTTGTTAAAATCAAACTAAGTTTAATTTTGGACCCTTTGGACCTTAATGTAGACCAATTTGAAAACGGGACCAAAATTAAGAATCTAAATACACGGTTAGATTCGGCATATCAAAGAACCCCAATAATTCAATTTTTGATGAAATCAAACAAAGTTTAATTTTGGACCCTTTGGACCTCAATGTGGACCAATTTAAAACCAGGCCCAAAATCCAAAAACTTATTACACGATTAGATTCAGCATATTAAAGAACCCCAAGAGTTCAAGAATAAAACCCCATTGAAATTGGTCAAGAAATAAGCAATTTATACAAAGTATCTTCTTTTGCACAATACTGTGCAATTGAATATTTCTTGCAATTGCGCAATACTGTGCAATTGAATATTTCTTGCTATTGCGCAATACTGTACAATTGACAATTTCTTGCTATTGCCCAATATTGTGCTATTGGATATTTCTTGCTATTGCGCAATACTGTGCAATTGAAGATTTCTTGCTATTGCGCAATACTGTGCAATTGAAAATTTCTTGCTATTGCACAATACTTATTATATAATAATTTACACATCCTGTTAGGTGTGTATCTCCTGCCATATCATTATTATTTGCTTTTAAATATAAATCAGAAATAACCAACTTAAAATGGAAAATTTTAAAGAAAAAAAGGAAAAGAACCCCCCCCCCAAATTTTTGAACCCCCTTATGATTCATCACCCCCAAACTCAATCCCAGCCTTCCCTTTGAGGTATGGTACCTTGCAGTACAATTTCAGAGAGATCCATACACTTGAACACAAGTTATTGTCTGGAAACTAGAAAATGCTTATTTTTGGCCCCTTTTGGCCCCTAATTCCTAGACGTTTCGGCAATTACCCCAAACTCAATTCCAGCTTTCCTTTGTGATATGGAACCTTGTAGTACAATTTCAGAAAGATCCATACACTTACACACAAGTTATTGTCATGAAACTAGAAAAATGCTTGTTTTTGCCCTTTTTGGCCCCTAATTCCTAAAATTTTGAGGCAATTACCCCAAAATCAATCCCAGCATTCCCTTTGTGATATGGAACCTTGTGGTACAATGTCAGAGAGATCCATACACTTACACACAAGTTATGTCTGGAAGTTACAAAATGCTTATTTTTGGCCCCTTTTGGCCCCTAATTCCGTAACTGTTGGTACCATAACCCCAAAATCAATCCCAACCTTCCTTTTGTGATATTGAACCTTATGGTAAAATTTCATAGAGATCCATTCACTTAAACTAAAGTTAGAGTGCGAAACCAATGCGTCTTGACGACGACGACGACGCCGCCGGACGATTTACGGCGGCGGCGACGACGACGACGACGACGCTAACGTCATACCAATATACGACCACAAAAATTTTTTGCGGTCGATAAAAATATATGAAATTAAGATAGGAGGGTATATTTGCCCTGTTGCTCAGATCAGAAGTACCTGTTTTTATTACCATGATTATACTACCCAACTTCCGGGAACCAGTGTGCTCTAGTATGCAATTAAAGGTATGTTGATTTTTTCAGCACAAGTCAGGATAAGGAACAGTTTTGACATGAAATGACTATCACTTTATTTAAACTTAACACAAAATAGCTATGAATGCCTGAAGTTGCAGAATTTAACATAGAAAGCAAGGGGGCTATGAATTAGTGGTGTTATTCCTTAGGCTTAAGTAGTTTCTGAGGAAAGTATGACAAAAATATTTGTTGGAAGAAAGGATGGATGGACAAGCATATATAGTCTCCATGTTTACAGAGTGGTTGGGGTTTAACAATAAAGAAGACAGAACAGATAGTTTACTGACCTTTCCCTGTTCTAGGAGGGGGTGGGGGTTTAACAATAAAGAAGACAGAACAGATAGTTTACTGACCTTTCCCTGTTCTAGTAGGGAGAGGGGGTTTAACAATAAAGAATACAGAACAGATAGTTTACTGACCTTTCCCTGTTCTAGTAGGGAGAGGGGGTTTAACAATAAAGAAGACAGAACAGATAGTTTACTGACCTTTCCTGTTCTAGTAGGGAGAGGGTTTAACAATAAAGAAGACAGAACAGATAGTTTACTGACCTTTCCCTGTTCTAGGAGGGGGTGGGGTTTAACAATAAAGAAGACAGAACAGATAGTTTACTGACCTTTCCCTGTTCTAGTAGGGAGAGGGGGTTTAACAATAAAGAAGACAGAACAGATAGTTTACTGACCTTTCCCTGTTCTAGTAGGGAGAGGGGGTTTAACAATAAAGAAGACAGAACAGATAGTTTACTGACCTTTCCCTGTTCTAGTAGGGAGAGGGGTTTAACAATAAAGAAGACAGAACAGATAGTTTACTGACCTTTCCTGTTCTAGGAGGGGTGGGGTTCAACAATAAAGAAGACAGAACAGATAGTTTACTGACCTTTCCCTGTTCTAGTAGGGAGAGGGGGTTTAACAATAAAGAAGACAGAACAGATAGTTTACTGACCTTTACCTGTTCTAGGAAGGGGTGGGGGTTTAACAATAAAGAAGACAGAACAGATAGTTTACTGACCTTTCCCTGTTCTAGTAGGGAGAGGGGGTTTAACAATAAAGAAGACAGAACAGATAGTTTACTGACCTTTCCCTGTTCTAGGAGGGGTGGGGTTTAACAATAAAGAAGACAGAACAGATAGTTTACTGACCTTTCCCTGTTCTAGTAGGGAGAGGGGGTTTAACAATAAAGAAGACAGAACAGATAGTTTACTGACCTTTCCCTGTTCTAGGAGGGGTGGGGTTTAACAATAAAGAAGACAGAACAGATAGTTTACTGACCTTTCCCTGTTCTAGTAGGGAGAGGGGGTTCAACAATAAAGAAGACAGAACAGATAGTTTACCAACCTTTCCCTGTTCTAGGATCTCTGGTTACTTTATCTGTTCTCTTTGTACTGGATCCTGAAAATACAATTCAATTAATTACAGAATCAAAAAATCAGAAGACAAAGCCATATTATCTGTTGGTAAGTTTGTGTTTTTACAGAATATCCTGTTTTTTATCAGTAACACTGTCTCATGTTGAAGTAAAGACAAGTCTGACAATATAAAATTGGAAAAATTGGAATAAACCAGTTTTTAATCACTGGTCTACAATGCAGTTCAAAGGAAGCATACAAATCATTCACAGGATATCTCTCACTTACCAGAATAGGAAAAACATGGTTTATAATGCACTTATCCTTTTGCTATAACTTTTTATCAATTTTTTGTATCATCTTTAATACAAATATACTACAGGGGAATAAAACAATGGCTTATAATCAAAGAGCTGATAGCTCTGAGGTGGAAGAAGGTGAATAAATTAAAAGGTAACTTGAATTACCATAAAAGCAGCCCCACTAACCCAGCCTGCTTTGTTCCATTATCGCTATGATGTATTTTTTTTCTTCAAACAAGAATGTGTCATAAGTACATGGATTTCCAATCTATACAATCATTTTCTATGTTCAGTGGAACGTGAAAATTAGGTAAAATCTTTAATTTGGCAGTAAAATTAGAAAGATCATATCATAAGGAACACATGTGTACTAAGTTTCAAATTGATTGGATTTCAACTTCATTAAAAACTACCACGACCATAAACTTTAACCTGAAGCAGGACAGACGGACAGACCAGTAAACATAATGCCCATAAATGGGGCATAAAAATAGTAAGACTTGTTACATACCTGCCAACTTTTGAAATTTCCCATGGGGTTTTAGTGTGCGACAACAATTTTAAAGGTTACAAATTTTAGCGAAGTATTTTGCAGGATCTGGATTGTCTTGAAAAGTGTCATATTTGTATGAGCTTACACGCCTTTTCTTAAGTCTGTTTGCATGATTTAAGTTTTAAATCAGTAGAAAAGATGAACATGTAGCTAGCAGACCAGGGTTTATTTTCTTGTGTAAGAATATTAGATGCTTGTTGAAATTTCCAATTTTGAATTATGCAAAGATGTGTCACCCTCATTAGAAGAACATTACAACCCACTGTAAAAATGAGCACCTCTATATTCATATTATTTGATGAAACTTTTCCCCAAGAACTATGCATCTATCAAGTATTAAAGTGTCAAAACATGTCAAAAGAATTTTGTGATGTTTCTAAACTTATATCTTCTTTATTAATTTGACCCTCATTTAGAAAAGTTGTTCCAAATATAATGAATTTTCCCACTTTGAGTTAAAAATCTTAAAATTTTCTTTCTTTTTTTTCAACAGTAAAATGACCCTTTTTAGGGACAGTCCTCATTTAAGGGACACCACTCATAATGGGTGGGGTGGGGGTCCCAACCTGTTTGTTTGTCTTTGTAAAAAGAATAGTACATTGTGCTTTAAATGATTTAATTGAATACAAAATAACATATGTTACAAAAGTATAATGTCAATAAATTAGTGAAAAAATACTATTTATTATCTTTATGGTAGTACTGCATCATTGAATTTGGTCAATCAGTCATGCTTTTATCCTTAAGCTGTGTAAGAACCTCCTTGCAGATGAAAATTCACATGCCATGTTCACGATTTTACAACTTCTTCTTCTTCTTCTTCGTATTTCCTTCCAATTAGGAACACCAAGTAGAAACGGAGTTGTTTTCACTTGTATTATTTAAAAGTATTTTTAAAGTACTAGATGAAAACAACACAAGTTCAAAATCTAGCATGTTAGAATAATCTTCAGAGAAAACGTTTTGATTGGCTTATTAATTTGATCATGAGAAACACAGAATTTGATTGGCTGAACACTATTGTCTTACCTTGGGAACAAAATAAGGAACAGATGATTTTCACTAAATCGTGTTTTAGAGCTTTTAACGATACCCTTAATATCAATATTTTTAATAAATGCAAGGACGTATTATAAAACGTTGTGTAAGATAAGAGTGAAGAGAATGAACACAGGGTGAACGTACTATACGGGCGAAAGAACTCAGGACAAACAGACCAAGGCGAACATGTAAACAGGGCGAGTTGTCCCAATACCAAATTCACGCATGGGTACTACAAATATCTACATTAAAACATCCGTTACAAGTAAACAAATAACGTTCATGTAGATGAGATGAAATCTAATAAATTACATAAATAAAAGGGTAAATATTAACGATAGTGATTGTTTTTCAATCCTAATTTACAAATTAAATGATTCAGATGCTTAATCATGTGTAAAATCGTGTCAAGAATCGGAAGTTGTTATGAAATTGTAATACACAGAAACGGATGCGGCATACGGAGGTGGTTCAATGATTTTAAAGTCGGCACCATAGGCCTTCAGAAGACTTAAAGTCTTCTTCCACCAAAAATCATCCTTTCATCAACTAAACCTGTATGAAAAATGATTTGTTAGATCTTTATGTGTAGGGTTCACTACGAGATGGATGTACTTACCAGAAATTTTAGCAAGCAATCCTGGATGAGGACTTCCTGGTGGAGTTGAGTCTCTAGGATTACTTGATTTTCTTACTGGACTCAGTATGTCTTTTGTTGATGGTCTTTTCAAGGTCACTGGAAAAACAAATTTCAATATCATATATTTCATTATCTCCCTTTCCACAAGAGAAGACTTTCCATTTTTATAGGAACATTACAGTTCAATAGGACGATAAAAACATGGACTTCCTATTAATGCTTTATCTTCTGTAGCTGAATAACTTGGTAGAAAACAAAATATTTAACAATTTATTTTATGTAGTT
>JAASAO010002200.1:0-15940 GCA_017311375.1 Mytilus coruscus | reverse complement strand
AGTCTATCCTAAATTGAGATAAATTATATGGTCTTCCAAATACCGTTTCGATTCCTAACATCACTGAAGAGACATTAATTGTCGAAATCCGGATATGGTGTACAAAAATCTTTGCACCTTTTGTTTGCGGTATACCATCTCTGCCGCAAGTTTATTGTTTTCTGTTTGGTATTAATTTATAAATAAGATCCATTTATTACACCTGGTGATCCGTTGATTTGGCAATCGCCAATGGCAGTCGGCAGGGTTTAAGAACATTTGTTGTTCGACTTGCTAGTCAAATGCGTTTTGTTAAAATATACTTTTTCACTTTTTTGGTCTTTTGGAAAATGATGTTTGTGCTGTATTTAGACCCCTCTAACCAGAAATTTGTTATGCATGCACACGTATAAAAATTGCGGTTTTTATCCAACTCAATCATAGGTTTAAACGTTGTTTTCAATTTAGACTTGTATATATATATATATATATTTGTCTCTTGAAAATTATATCTAAACAAGTGAAACTGAGAGCTACTGCTCACTGATGATACCCCCGCCAAAATATTTTAAAAAACCCGGAAGTTGTTGAGTGATTAATCTAAAAACGCATCACACGGTTTAGCTGACTTATATAAACCCTGAAACCAAATTGCAGAAATCCTTGTATTGTAGTTCCTCAGAAAAATGTGACGAAAATTTTCAATTTTGCTTTCATGTGTAAAATAATACAAGTGATCGGTAAACAGGAAGTTGTTGAGTGATGAATCTGAAAACGCATCACACGGTATAACTGACTTATATAAACTCTGAAACCAAATTTCAGAAATCCTTGTTATGTAGTTCCTGAGAAAGATGCGACGAAAATATTCATGGGACGGACGGACGGACGGACTGACGGATGGATGGACTGACGGACAGACTTAGGTAAAACAGTATACCCCACTTTTTAAAGCGGGGTATAAAAAATTGCTCACTTGGCTTTTAAAGAGTCACTCACACAGACTAAATATTTAATTTTTGTGTGCTTAGAAATCACATTTTACTTCCTTTTTATATCATATTTTTGTTTATCAAAAATGTATATCTGTCATAAAAACATATAAAATGTACTTTGAACAAATAATAGACCTATAGTATATTAAACTGAAGAACGTTACATTGCCATTTCCTCTAAACACATCAGAATTTCTTTTTAGGATAGTAATATGTAGTGTTTCATTTTTACGTATTTTTAATGTTAATTAGGTGAAAATGTCAAAAAATAATGGGATTAAAAGCACAAACAGCAGATTAATAGTAAGAATGCATGGACAAATTTATAGAGAGATAATTTATTTGACCACTATTGGATACATTTACAACTGTTGTTTTCACCACATCAAAAGATTCTGACATACACTTGTGATATAAACAGACAAGTTGAAAACTTGACCCTCATCTAAATTTCCAGATTTTATCATATACAATGAAGCTTGAAATAGTGACTATGGTGGCCTTTTTAGCAGCGTATCCCTACCAGTACCACTCAATACATAGTAATTGAAATTGGATTTCCCGTTTGAAAATGCAAATTATTAAACAACATGACCTGCTAAAGTTCACTTTTGAATGCAATCATAATTCCATAAATCATCAAAGATGAACTCTTGAAAATACTGGTGTTTCAGATATGAAATGCTTTTCAAAGAATACTGAAAAATTCCGATATCTTCATAAAAACTCAAACCACCCCATTTTTAACTTTAAATCCTTTATTAAAGGCAAAGGTATTCATATACTTAAAAACACAAACGCTGAGAGTGAATTTCAAATTAGGTAAAAGCTCTTTATTGAAAAACTATTATATTTATAAATTGGTAAAACAAATTCTATCAAAAATCAAATTCCTAGACCGACAAGATAAAATAAAGAAAAAGAACAAAGTTGAAAATAGATGTAATGTATAATTCATTACATATCATTCTCAAGCAGAAAAACTTCAAAAAGTATTCAGGAAATACTGGCATCTTATTAAACAGATTCTACAATAGGTGCCAGATCCCATAAAACCTACCAATATGATTCAAACGAAATAGAACATTGGTGAATTAGTGAGATGAGCTATAAAATAATTTGTATGAACATCACAATTCCTACAAAATATTTCACTGTGCAGAACTAATTAATGACCATCTTCATGTAAACCACACATGTAAACTGATATTCTTAAGACAAAATTCTTACCATGAAACACTTAATTCAACATTTATTGAAATAGGTTGAAATAGTTAGAAAATAAAAAAATCAAATTCAAATTAAGAAATAAAAAAATTATAATATCTAACAAAAAAATATTTAAAAAACTATTCAAAAAATCAAAACAGTAATAAAAAACAAATAAATTAAAAACAAAAACAAAAGGGGTGCTCTCTGATGAAGGTTTCCCTTTAATTAACACAATTCCGGAAAACCCCAAAACATTGTTACATAGCACAGTATCAATGAAAGACCAGATTGATTTGCACCAAAATGTGTGAATATTGGATCAATTTCTATGAAATTATCCATAATCACAGGAAATGATCGTGCTAGCGGGGCATCAGTGTGCTTTGGACACATTTCCTTGTTTTACTGAATGAACAAAAAAATAATCTTCCTGTGCATTGTGCTCTAAATTGATCATTAGAAGTTGTTTAAGGTTCATTCTTTCATTCGCTGCAGTGACTATAAATCTTTAGATCAAGTTGCTAATAATACATGTACTAGTATGCTAGTAACTTATAGGATCACCAGCTGATTACAAATGATTTACATATGATTTAGATGAAACTTTGCTTATACTTGGATGTTTGTACTTGTCAACTAAAAAAACGTGACCTTTTGAATTAAAATGTTGCTTATTAGATTAGTGGTAGCTCTATAAGACAGAGACCCCCCTTAAATCCACATCTGCATATGACCCTGTTTATCTCTTCAATTTACATTATTGCAAGATATGTTTTTGTCTTTATTGTAAAAATATATCAAAATTTTCTCAGGGTTCTATCTCTTGATTTACGAGGAAGCTTCTGTCTAATTTATGTAAGTTTTGTAAAAATTCCACGAACATTTGACAAGTTATTCAAAATCATGTATTAAGAATTTCAGTTTTTTTTTGTGTAATGAATTTTTATCAACTTTTTAAATTTCAAAACTCATGTCAAATTTTAGACATCATTGTTAAGAGAATACATTTACAGATTATTCAATTGGTAGAATATTGCATTCAAAACAGCAAATTATCAAAAATAAGAGTTTATTAAAAATTCTAGACTGAAGATAGATTTCAAATTAGAATCTCCACAGAGATTTTGTAATGTAAACAAACACAACTTGTTTTGTATTGTCCAATGTCAAGGTACTTTGAGCAAATATTATTTCAATTTTGCTTTTCACACAAGTTCAATGGATGCATGCCTCTACAACCTGACATTTTACCATTCATATTACCTTTGCTAGTTTGGAATAAGAAAGCAGATTTACCATTCTGGAGTGTCTTACATTAAAATGATCTTCTTTCAAAGGTATCCTAAGATTGACCATTCCTGAATGGTAACAGTACATCTACCATTCTGGAATGGCAACAGTACATTGACCATTCTGGAATGGCAACATTACATTGACAATTCTGGAATGGTAACAGTACATTGACCATTCTGGAATGGCAATAGTACATTGACCATTCTGGAATGGCAAAAGTACATTGACCATTCTGGAATGGTAACAACACATCGACCATTTTAGAAATGGTAACAGTACATTGACCATTCTGGAATGGTAACAGCACATTGACCATTCATGAATGATAACAGTACATTGACCATTCTGGAATGGTAACAGCACATTGACCATTCTGGAATGGTAACAGGACACTGACCATTCTGGAATGGTAACAGCACATTGACCATTCTGGAATGGTAACAGTACATTGACCATTCTGGAATGGTAACAATACATTGACCATTCTGGAATGGTAACAATACATTGACCATTCTGGAATGGTAAAAGCACATTGACCATTCTGGAATGGTAACCAGCACATTGACCATTCTGGAATGTTAACAGTACATTTACCATTATTAAATATTGCTTTTTTTTATTCAATTTTCATTATAGAATTGGATTGGCAGTACAGAAAAATGAATGGGATAATAGTACCCTAAAATATATATATTCATAATTCATCACTGAAAACTTTACATTACAGCATTCTGTTCCAATTAGAAGACCATTATTTCCATTAACGATTTCAGCAAAAG
This sequence comes from Mytilus coruscus, assembly GCA_017311375.1. Classification (NCBI taxonomy): domain Eukaryota; kingdom Metazoa; phylum Mollusca; class Bivalvia; order Mytilida; family Mytilidae; genus Mytilus; species Mytilus coruscus. Next base: position 11,682 of record JAASAO010002200.1, on the reverse strand, counting down.
GGAGATACAAATTAATTTATCTATGTCACTTATTGAAGAAGCCAATAAAGAGGTTATCCTTTAAGATAAAAACTAATTATCCATGCACTCTATTACTGTTCATTTTGATTGTCATCTATTTCATTGAAATATATACATATGCTGTTAGGTCTTGAACTGCAAATTCTAGATGAGAATAGAAAAATGTGTTATGGAGGTAGCCTGAATCGATCACACTCTAAACAGATATCTGAAGATTTTATTCCAGTTGATCATGAATAAAAATTTTCTGGAAGACATGTGACCCAACCATAAGTCATATATTGAGTCTGTTACTTTAAGCGCTATTCCAAAACCATGATACTTATAACAGAATACCAGAATGTTTTGCTGTAGTTTGACCTGACCAGGTAGTACACTCCTTACTTTTGTTAATTATAGATTAAACAGCAAGTAAGCATATACTTTTTTCCAGCAATTAATCAAGCTTACTATGCGCTATGGGTTTTGCTCATTATTGAAGGATGACCTACAGTTGTTAAATTCTACGACATTTGTTGTCTGGTGGAGATTTGTCTAATTTGCAATCTTACCACATCTTCTTATTTTTAACTGATTGCAATTCTGTCTGAGTTGAAATAAGTATTATAATCTTTACAAGATTTTCTTCTTTTTAAATTTCCTATCACCTGCAAAAGTATGGTCACTTAAAGAGTTCACAAATGAATTTTACTTGTGAAACAGATTTTGTTTTGTTTTACAAAGCTCTACAACATAAGAATTCCACCTGAAGTACAGTTTATTTGTATTGTGTTCCCTATTTAGCTAATAGTATCAAAGGGCAGTTCCATCAAAATATACTTGGGACCCAAGGAATGCAAATTGAATTTGCAACTATGGATGGGTGTAAAATATTATGTTGTACACAATTAAAACAAATGCAGAGCTTTAAATCACCTTCTATGGATGGCTTATTTATTTTTAATGTGCTTTTCCTGAATACCCAGTGTATTTTAATGGCACAGCTCTTACTGCAATGTGGTGTTTGAGATTAATGATGATTTATTTTCATAATATATGTTGCTGTCTTATTGACTACTTTCCCACATCACTTTTTATTCATATAATCATCATTCATGTATGAATGAAAGTTTCAGTATGGTGGGTAACTTAAATTGCTTCTTGGCTCTTTTAGCTGCTATTCATAGCAGCAAAAAACTTGGTTGAAAACTTTTTTTTTAAATAATTCAAGTGCATTCTATCCGTAAGAAAAATAATTTTATTTCAATATTGGTCAATTGAATCCTTGATTGTTTTTGGAAGATATCCATTGTTGGTCAGTTGGAACCCACTCTTCCAAATTTGGTCTTTAGACAAATTTCTGTAAATGGCTCTCTCTTTCCCCTCTGTCCTGAAATGGGAACAGTGCAAGGTGACAAGTGCTGCCCTTAAACCAATGTATTCGAATACTGTGACCACAAATTGTGATAACTTTTCCAATTTGTGGCCACTCATCGCTATATTTTTCCAAATTGGTTAAGACAAAATCATGCACATTTATAGAATCCTCTTTCATTTTTGGCTGAGGCCTGGCAGGCTTTGTTTTTTTTTCCAAGGATAACCTAAAAAAGATGAGCAACCAGTGAAAGTGCATGGTTAATACATTATAAGACAATAAAAAATAAAATATTCGTTACATTTGTTCGATTCAATGTAATTGAAATGTTTGATTTTGGGTTAGAATCTTTCCTAATTGATTTGTCAAATTCTACGGTATCTACAGCTTCTTGGCAATATTCCACAAAATAATTGAAAAGGAGATAAGAATGGGAACTTTGATATTAAATTTTATATAAAGAGTGGTTCACTGTTTTCATAGACAAGTTATAGGAATGTGAAAATTTATGACAATTTCACAAAATATACACCAATAACAACCCATGCATGTATTTTAACTTTGGATAAAACACCAAAATCAAAGTAATAATTTATTAATCGATTGCACAAAAATTCTCCAAGGAATCGATTATTTACCCATTATCAATCGATGACAATTGTCAGTAATCATGCCCATAAAATACCAATTGTGACAGTATTCATTATTGAAAATTAGCATAGAAGGTGTATGCATAAAATGCATGATTCTGCTTTTTACAATATGCTGAAAAGGGCAAATTTGTTTATGGCTTAAAATTAATAACATATTAGCATATGAATGTGTCTGCATATCCTGACATATCTTTTTATGAAAACAAAGTTTGCCTGGACAATAATTAATTCATACATTTCTTTGGAAATAAATACAGTTTCAATGATAACTTCATGACTTACTCTTGGTATTGCAATATGGCGAAGTTCTGTTCTCCATACAAGTAGGAAATGAGACAGTGATATACATTGTGTAGTTGGTCCCTCCATTTCACTAACCATTGTACTGTAAACGGAAGATTTTGTTAAACAACAAGGTAGATGAAGCTGCTTACTGTCTGGCATAAAACCGGCATAAGAATTTGCAAAATCTTGAAGCCTTGCTATGGCAGTCAACGTTTTAGGCTCTGCACTTCCTAATGGTCGTCCACTTTTCTCTGCTGTTATCTTTCAATCTATAAAAAAAGTTCAAATTTTATTGCTTACCTTTGTTATTTTACAAGTTTGAACCAAGTAATTTAGGGTTTCAAAACTTCTATTAAAAAAGTGATAACATACAGACACGGTATGCTATTTAGAATTTACGTGTGAAAATTACTTTCATGATATTAGGTGTTTATGATTATGTTTTCTTCATATAAGTTCCTGCAAAAGGTAAATATGGTAAGATAACATTCCTACCTAAAACCTGCTTTTGAATAGTATAAAACGTTGACTCTGGAATTCCTAAGGTAAGCATCCATGCCTTTAGACACACATTTTTCGATCCTACAATCCATTGCCTTTCATTTCCTTTTGAACTAAAAATGGAGACACAGATTTGATTTCTGATTATAGTCATAAAAACACAATTGTATTAAATTCTTTCAATCACATAAAGGAGAATTGCATTAAATTGTTTCCATCGTAAGAAAGACAATTTTATTAAACTGTTTCAAATATAAAGAAGACAAATCAAATTATTTCACTAACAAACTGCAAATGATATGTTTCAATGGACTTTTGGTAAATGTAACTGTCTCTCTTTTAAATATTATTCATTCCGTGGCCCCTAGATCAACATCTATTTACTTACTTTAAAACTTCAGCAAAGTGTTAAAGTTTGTGTCATTAGCTCAGTCTAAGGTAAACCACTAATGATAAGTCAATCATACTGTGTATGTGCAGTTGTATAAGAATTGCCATATTTCAATTCCTCATTGCACGTTTTGTATAGCATTAAAGTTAGTATTGCCATTTTAATATTTAATATATATATAGCAGTGCTTTCTTTTATTGATATCTTATTTTGTACATTAAAATTGGAATGTAGCAAAACAAGTCTTGAAACTTACTTTGAAGATAAAATAATCCAGTCAATAATACACTGGCTTCTCTCAGTCTTTGTTTTTTCTTGGAATAGGTTTCTTGCCATTGCCAAGTCTTCAATTTTCACACCTGACAGGCAAAATACAGAACAACAAAAACTACTTGGAGTGTGTCTAATGCAAGAATCTTCATTTTCCCTGTAAAATACAGTTTATTTTGGCCATAAATCTTTAAAATCCTAAAACATATTGTACACAATTTTGGATGCGGTATGGGTTCTACTCATTGTTGAAGGCTGTATGGTGACCTATAGTTGTTAACTTCTATGTCAATTGGTCTCTGGTGAAGAGTTGTTTCATTTGCAATCATACCACATCTTCTTATTTTCATTATTAAAAGATTTTTAATGTAACCATATGCAGCTTTCATATATAAAAAAAAGCAAATCATAATCCCATAAACATGTTACTTAAAGCGCGGAAATCACTATGTGATCCGTGTAAACTTCATCGAACCTTTAAAAAAACTTATTAGTAAAGGTTATCTTACCAATGTTGTAATTAGAACTTTGAATATAGTTTACATTGGCACTAATATCGATTTTGTCATCAGCAAACTAAAACATAACTTAATTTGTATTCTTTTCAAACGGGATGTATAAAGACACACCCACGTTCATTTTGATCTATAAAGAGGTTAACTCCTAACTATCCTACTTTCTTGTTTATTTGACCTGTTGATACTAATTGTAATGCTTTTCTGTTATTTAATGTTTACTTTTTCAGGGTTATATCTGGTCTATATACCAGCTTTGATAAGTGCTTGGTATTACTATAAATTTTCACTTCTTCGTTCTATAAACATCAAAATTATTTATTTTGTAAAAATATTTCCTTTCTCCATTTGAACTGTACACGTATACCTAACAACAAAATTATTTTCATTTACCTGTGTTTAAAGTAATTGTAAATTGCTGATATTTTTGTTCAAGCATATTGTTTTTCTTAAATTGTTTAACATTTCACAGCGGTATAACATGTTACTTTAATTATTCTTCCCTTAGTTTATTTATTTTGTATTTACATTGTATCATAGATCAAATTTATTTGTTCAGTGTATGTTCACTGGTGTTAATATGTTTTTTGATTGAGTTAAGCCATTTCAATTGATATTTTATAGTGTGTCTTTTTATGTTGTGATGTTACACTATTGTTTCAGATAAGGGTAAAGGTTTGGTACCATTAAAACGTTTAAACCCGCTACAATTGTTTGAACCTGTCCTAAGTCAGGAATCTGATGTTCTGTAGTTGTTGATGTGGTTCATAAGTGTTTCTCGTTTCTCGTTTTTTATATAGATTAGATTAGACCGTTGGTTTTCCCGTTTGAATGGTTTTACACTAGTAATTTTTGGGGCCCTTTATAGCTTACTGTTCGGTGTGAGCCAAGGCTCCGTGTTGAAGACCTAACTTTTCCTATAATGGTTTACTTTTATAAATTTTTTACTTGGATGGAGAGTTGTCTCATTGGCACTCATACCACATCTTCTTATATCTATTGGCATTTATAAACACTTATGAACTTCTATAATGGTAACAAATGAATTATAAAAGGACTTATGGACATAAATGAATTTATTTGCATCTTATTTTTAAAATAAACAGCATGTTTAATATAATGTTGCTATCATAAGAAAATGGACAGACTTTTTGACAGAAAATTCTTATGTTAGAAACATGAACAATCCTGATATCTTCAATATATATTAAAAAACTATTCCATATTTACCCTTCCTCTCTGAATGCCTGTCATCCATTGTTCTTTTTTTTTTTTTTATTGTTTCAACAGAACCTATAATTCATGAAAAATAAAAATTGTATTACTGATAAGCTGCCTCAAATTGCTGTATGGGTAATGTCCAATGGAAAAATTTGATGCATATTTAGACAAAAGTAAGGTAAACTGTAAGCTTATGACTATCAACAAGGAATTAGTCTGGGCACATAACTTTTATTAACAGATTAACGCACAACTGTTAAGCAGCATTTAAACATAAGAATTAAAAATTCCACTGTTTACATGTAAATGATTTCTTTTTTTACACATTTTCCTAGTAAAATAAAGAACATTGACGTTTTTACATAGGAATATTAATGACATGGACATGAATTCCTATGAAAATTAGTCTGGGGACATAAATTATTGACATCGGACTAAATATACCTTTGAAAGAAGATCAATTTAATGTAAGACACTCCAGAATGGTAAATCTGCTTTTCTTAGTCCAAACTAGCCAAGGTAATATGAATGGTCAAATGTCAGGTTGTAGAGGCATGTATCCATTGAACTTGTGTGAAAAGCAAAATTGAAATAATATTTGCTCAAAGTACCTTGACATTGGACAATACAAAACAAGTTGTGTTTGTTTACATAACAAAATCTCTGTAGAGATTCTAATTTGAAATCTATCTTCATTCTAGAATTTTTAATAAACTCTTATTTTTGATAATTTGCTGTTTCAATATCATCTTAAGTTTCATTCCAGTACACAATAAAAATATTTTTGAAAATAGGTTAATTCTTAAAATATCAGTCATTCTTATTCATATTTATTTTTCTTATCTTAGTTATTATGCTTTCATATGAAAATAAAACACTAAACACAAATACTCAATTTATAAAAGTTCACATTGCCTTGTATTAATTTAAAAAGGGGGATCTTCTGTATGTAAATTTATGTAAAAGTCAATAGACAGTTTGCCACTGATCCGATAACAATCTATTTATGTGTAACAGTATTTTGCAATCCATAGTAGAGTCATAGTACACAGCTGGTCATTTCTGGTCATTCATCTACAATATTGTGGTAATTAGACAATTTCCTGCTGTGAAGACAAACAAGTGTGTTTGAATAAAGGATGTTAATTGGTAAATGTTCTGGCTATTTAGCTAAGTAACCCAAAATCTGGCATTTATTTATAATGTTATAGGACAAACCCTAAATTTCATTCTAAAATTTAGGAGATATCAAATTGCACAATTTATACGTGTTAATTAATCCATATATGAAAAGGGTGAAAAATACAGATTAAATTTTAAATATAGGTTGAAATTATCATCTGTGTCAGAATAAAGGTAACTAATCAGATGTTAGTATTTATTTTTGATGTGTTAACAAAGGTCATTAAGGCATCAAATATTTGTCAAACCAAATTTTCTATGTTTTTATCTTCCCATGTGATATAATTTTCTGCTGAGTGATGCTAGTCATAGATGCTATTAATCCAATTATTTTCACATTTGCACCTGATTAACATTCAACAGTTAATTATAGGTTGCACTTCTGTAAAAAAGACAATGCAATTTCTAATAGGAACTGCCTTTACGGTTAAAACTGTGCCACTTTCACTTCATGTTTCGTAAAAAAATTATATCCTAAAATGGAAAGTTGTTGATATGCACTTATATTTTATTCAAAAGTCAAAACATAGAGTTATGTGGCATTTTTTCAACATTTACATGTCCCGAACTTCTAAGAGTTTAAACTTATACTAAAATTCTTATATTTTATTCAAAAGTCAAAACATAGGGCTATGTGGCATATTTTCAACATTTACATGTTCCGAACTTCTAAGAGTTTAAACTTGTACTAAAATTCTGTACTACTCCAACCCCCCCCCCTTTTCCTTCACTTTTGGTCTTCCTCAGAATTCAAGTTTGCTACCTATACATGTCTACTTATACTGGTAACATTCCTAAGTTATGTCTCTATGAGATGAAACATATAGATCATATCTGGGAACGAGTACGTATACAAAACAAAATATCTATGAATATTATATATCTCCCCAATAGAGGCATGGTCTGTGAAACAGCTGTATTTACAAAGTGCAACCTATAAAATGAAATTCCATAGTGTCAGTAACATTATTGCAACCTAACTTTTATCAGTTTATTCAAAATGTATTTTTTTTAGTTCATGAAAGACATAAAAATGGGGGAAAAATAGGCAGAAAATGGTCAATCACAGTGTAATTGCAAATAAAACAATATTTTGAATGCTCCTGCTCTCTAAACTACTATGGCTATATAAGACTATTGTCCCCCTCCCCAATTATTTTTAAGTCTTTTCAGAAATGTACATACATAGGGAATTGATCAGAACTCTTGTGTTTTATACCTGGAAATTATGGGTTACAAAATATTTCTGTTCTGGAAAATCTTAATGACTACCAGTAAAAATATATGGAATTTCTTGTGCACCAATAGACAAGAAGTTTGGAATTTTTGGTCCAGATGGGAAATTTGTTTGGAATTTTAGAAAACCAAAGAAAAAATTCTGGAATTCAAATGTCTTCCATTTGGGGCAAACTATTTCTTGAATATCCCTCACTGGTCTCAGAGAATTTCCTTCCATGATCTAAGATTTGATACACTAGCTGTCAGTTTTTTTGGTATTTCTAAGAACAAAAAGACTGGCTCTAGAAGAGAGTGTATAATAGACGACTTTCAAATTCATGCACTTTTTCGTAAATTAGTATGTCAAAATGCTTATGTTATTAAATCACAGGTCAACTAGTGTAGCTCATTCATTCAGAAAAAAACGATTCAAGATTTCTGTATATCTGACAGCAACCCAGCCACTAGTCCAAATAATTATGACGTCTTGAAAGGCTATTATATTATTTTGCTTTGACGCCTTACAGCGACGTAATATAATAGCCTTTCAAGATGTCATAATTATTTGGACTACCCAGCCACAAACAAATATATGCCAAAGGTCAACATATTAAATCATACTGTCTTGTGACTGTCACTGTTACTTAGTCTTTGGTTTTCTATGTTGTGTCATCTGTACTATTATTTGTCTGTTTGTCTTTTTATTTTTGGCCATGGCGTTGTCAGTTTGTTTTCGATCTATGGGTTTGACTGTCCCTCTGGTATCTTTCGTCCCTCTTTTACAGTCTTTTACATAAGACAAGCGTACATAAAATTGAGAATGGAAATGGTGATTGTGTCAAAGAGACAACAACACGACCAAGGAGTACAAAAGCAGCCCAAGGCCACCAGTGAGTCTTCATCACAGCAAGATAATGCTGCACCTGAAGGCGGACTTCAGGTGGCCCCTAAAAAAATATGTACTAGTTCAGTGAAAAAGGACGTCATACTAAACTCCAAAACATATAAATGAATTAAAATTTAAAAAAAAACATACAAGACCAACAAAGGCCAGAGGCTCCTGACTTGGGACAGGCCCAAACATGTGGTGGGGTTAAATATGTTTAATGAAATCTCAACCCCCCCCCCCCCCTATACCTCTAGCCAATGTAGAAAAAACAAACGCACTGCAATACGTACAGTAAGACTCAGTTTAAAAGAAGTCAGAGTCCATGTCAGAATAGGTAACAAAATAAACTAAGCAAAATGACAATGATATATAAATTAACAAAGGACTTCTAGCAGTTACTGACATGCCGGCTCCAGACCTCAATTAAACTGATAAAATCAAGCACAATCCCTTTCGTTAGGGATTTAGTATCATACCATCATAAAATATATGAGAAGAACATAACCTGTATCATGCCAACAACTGGTTTTAGAATAAATGTGTTTATTTCCGATGCAAAGACCTTATGAGTGAATCAATATTAATACCAAAATATGCCATCGTTAATGACCTGACAACAGTATGGTAACTATACCCCTTCTGAATAAGTCTGTTTAAAGGTTTAGTAAGCTTTTGAGGTGAATGCCGACATTTTTGTGCTTTGTAAAGAATATTACCATAAAAGATTGGATGTGAATTCCTGAACGTATAAGATGTCTGCATGTTCAATTATATTTACGAATGATGTCCTTGTACCGATCACTGGATGATAAAATTTAGTAAATGTTTTGACTAGTTTGTGATATCGAAAAACCCTGGTGTAATAATTTTTCAGTAATACACATTTCTTTCGGTAAAACCAAATATATTTTTACCTACACAGGCGAATCGAACAAGTTGCGATAACAACATTATGTCAATTTTTTGAAAGGTCCTTGTCCCGAAAAATTTTGAATAAATTAAACGGAGAATATTAAGGTCAATACCAAGTTTCCCTAAAGCATAAAAACAAAACAAGGTCCCTGACTTAGGGACAATCATTTGATTCTGAGAGGGACCTAATGCCCAGTCTTCACACTTAGCCACAGGCCAACAGAATCTAACAGAAATTTTCCAAAAATTTGAGCCCTGGGCTTGCCGATTAAAATGTTTATCATGAAGACTGCTATCTGGCAAATTTGTATGATAAGGCCAAACTATTTATTTCCAACAAAAAGGCAGCCAGATTATTTATTTTCTGCTCAGCCACAAATGACACATAAATTGCCATCTCCTCTCCTGAGAATCAACTTTTCACTACCTCAAGTAAATCAACGTTTGTGAATGAACACTATCTCACATCCCCTTCCCTTCCCCACCTATTCCAAGGCAACCACTGTCAAAACTTCTGAAAAATTTTTTATTATCTGTAAATATTAGATACCATTACTAATGTGGCCTGGGCCTAATAAAGAAAGGGACATGCAACTAAATTAATTTTTAATTACCTCTGTATACATGGCTATTTTTGAGAGCATTTATCTGTTCAAACATTGGTTTACAATTTTCAGGCTTTTACATTTTTTTTTATTGACTGGTATTTTATCATCAATAATTTCTATATAGTTGGAAAAGAGACTTTTCATAGGGTGAAATAATATAATTTTTTTATGTTTCCAGAAGAAGAAAAAAAACTTTAAAAAGTCTGTTTTATCAAAGAATCTTAGCTAATGATTTTTTTTAATGAAATGTGGGTTCATTCTTTATTAAAATCATACATTTCCTGTATCTAAATATTCAAATAAAATGAACTGTTAAAAAGCCATATTTGGAAGAAACATATATAAATTGTATTGCATTTTGATGAGTTTAAACCAGTTAATTTTAAACATTAGTTAATTATATATAAAGTAATGTAATTTTGTATATTGTCTCAAGTTATTGATTAACTGAAGATCAATATAGCACTGATTTCACTGAAAATTTAGTTATTGTTGAATACTATTAGAATTTTTAAGTCCCTTCAAGTCCAAGATCTGGCATGCAAGCAAAGTGAGCGATTGTTTTTTGGAACCTCACGGTTTGGAATATTTGGAGCCAGAATATTTATTTTCATGTGTGATAAGGCAAGATTATTCGTTTTCACTTAAATAGAAGCCAGAATATTTATTTCCAAAATCTGCCAGACACCTTCTTCCCATCTCAGAATCAAATAGTTGTCCCCTTAGGACTTAGGATAGGCACATAACTTATATTTGAGATCTTAGACCTACCACTCTTTAATCTTAAAAAAGCGTCATGAAAAAAACCACTTAAATATCATGTCACATGTGCATACACAATGTTTAAAAAAGCAAGATAATAATCAAAAATACCATACCAAAGTTTATGGAAAGCAAGATCAAAACTATTACTTCACTTGAAGACGTTGTTAATATAACACAGTTTTCTAGTTCATAATGCTGTTATAAGCTTTCTTTTCTTTTAAGAACTGAGATTTGACAACCGTCAAGTATGAAGGACTGTAATGGATGACCTGCTTTATTGGATGAATTCATAAATAGTTTCAGAGAAGAAGCTCATTTTGAGGTAAATATGTCTGAAAAGAGATCTAGTATTAGAAAATCAGAGATTGCAACCCTAGCTACTACTACAAGTGAAGTCCATAAAAATAAAACCTGTACAGTCATGCTCACCATACTGCCTCAATGATGAACATGCCAATCTCTATGAAAACTTGGCTTTAAAAAACGTTTTGAAATGCTACAATTCATGTTATGCTGGCTGGTAATTCTGTGTTGTCTCACCTTGACAAAGGCGGTGATGTTAACAATTTGTTAAAGTTTGTGATAATGTCAGTTTCAGAGGAACCACTGATGTTAAGTCAATGATATTTGGTATGCAGTTGTATAAGCATTGCCACATCTTATTTCTAGATTATTTGGCCTTGCCACTCAGCTTGACATTTAAGAAGGTAGAAGACCTAGATGCTTCTAAGTTGTATGCAGATACTTTATCTTACGAAGTTTCCATCTGTCATATGTCCATTGTCCTTGACCTCATTTTCATGGTTAATTGGTCAATGTTAAGCTTTTGTGTTATGTCCTTCTTTTTAAATACTAAAATTAATAGGTCAAATATATTTGGTGTATAGAATGATTGTA
>JAASAO010000541.1:0-41632 GCA_017311375.1 Mytilus coruscus | reverse complement strand
ATGTTTAAACGTTAAAGAGCTATAACGTAGTCAGTCTTAATCATGTCAATACATATGTTAGATTATACTCGTTTCGGTTCTGTCTGTTGAATTTGTTGTTTATTGTCGATTTTTTAACCTGTTAATTTATTTGTGCGTCTTTTATGTAAAATCAAATGTAATAGTTTGAATGAAGGGTGATAAAAATAAAGTAATTTCTTACAATGTGATTTTGTCATTAGTGGAAAAGAGTAGATGCATAAAGGCAACAGAAGTATATACCTGTGTTAAAAATTCATAAATCGATTGAGAGAAAAGAAATCCATGGTGCAAACTAAAATCGAGGGGAAACATTATATATAAGAGGAAAACAAAGAACAGCACGAACACTGATGTGCAACAAAACAAACACCAACATACATAGAAACGAACATATGGATAACTGCCATATTCCTGACTTCGTACAGGACATTTTTAGAAGAAAAAATGTGGTTTGAACCTGGTTTTGTAATGTTTATTTTTTTAATTCTTTTGTGTTTCCTACATACATCTAACTTAGCTTAAATCTTTTACTGGTGCAGTTAAACCTTATTTTACATATTGTTGTTTGCAATAATTTGTATTCTTTTTTTTTAAGAGTCAGTTCTTTATCTGAAACAGAATCTATGAAAAATCTGTTTGAAGGGATTCCATTCCTGATGAGTGTCATACTGATACAATAATTTGATATTATCCTGATACATTGAGGAAAAACTGTCTATGTGTATGAATATTCATCGGACTGGCAGGTTGACGGACAGATAGACTAACAGACATGCCGACTCACGGAAACAAATACTCTAGCACCTGTTATAATAAACACGTGAACGACCGGAAATTTCAGAAAAAAAACATACATAAGTGACAATGATTAATGACGGGAATTTGATTTTGTTTTTAATAAACGTTTATGTCGTAGTATCTATTTTTACAGCAGTTGTTTTCTGTTCGATTAATTATCATCAATAACTGTTTGTGCGCATAAAAGATGCCAATATTGTATCATACTCCTATTTCCTGTTATTGTCTTTTGTAGATATATATTTTAGTACACATAACTGTATACCATAAACACTAAACGATACACTTTGACTGTTTGTCGGGTTATTAGATAAAACATAAGATGCGGTATGATTGCAAGTGACACAACTCTTCTCCATTTATATTCTTACTTGTATTTACAGCTTATTTCAATTTGTGTTTATGTTTAAACAGAAAGCCATAAAACCAGGTTTAACCCACCATTTGTTTCTTAAATGTCCTGTACCAAGTCAGGAAAATGGCCATCGTTATATTATAGTTCGTTTCTGTGTGTGTAACTTTTTAGTGTTGTGTTTCTGTTGTGTCGTAGTTCTCCTCTTATATTTGATGTGTTGCCCTCAGTTTTAGTTTGTAACCCGGTTTTGTTTTTTTCTCAATCGATTTATGAATTTCGAACAGCGGTATACTACTGTTGCCTTTATGTAAATCTAATATCTATACGCAGTATGATTTAAATGATCGATGGTGTGATTTAAAAAACTCGGTACAGTATATTTAGTCATGTTGTTATTCTTACTATTATCCCAAGTGTAACAAGATAACGGAAATAAACTTTTCATAAAGATCGGCACACGCAGTGACATCGTAAGTTTGTTTTATCTAAAACTATGATAATATGAAATCTATTTGTAATGCAGTGTTCAACACATTTGAAGTTTAACAAGTCAGATAATAATCTATAAAAGAAGAACAATTCATATCTATTATATAGACAAAAAGCATTAAGTGTAAATGAATAATCATATTCGGGCTATTTAAATAGTTACTATATTGGTGATATCAATACATACATATATACAGGTATATAGATTACAATCAAAATGCATTGGTGTTGTCATAATGATTAAGCATTTTCAATGATAATGGATCGACAAACCATTACTTTCTTTTGAACAGGTTTAAATGCACTCTTATACAGTGTGCAGGTAAATTTTCAAAATATGATTTTAAAAGTAGATGTTGAGATCACAGTAGACAGAAAAGAAGAAAATAAGCAGTCACAAAACCATAATAGTCAAATTATACAAAAAATACAAATATTTTTATTGGAAGAAGTGAATGTTGAAAATTATCACAACTCATCAACTACAACACAATTTATACACTATCTACGTACAAATATGATAGTCTTATATACATGGTATCTATAGTTCTGTATTTTTATTACTGTGCTATTTTTGTGATTTAGTTTTTATTGTTACACTTCATGTCTTCCGCATTTTAACCCAGTGTGTAAGTGAGGAAATATGTCGTATCGTGTTGAAGTCTTAAATACGCAATACATATTTTATATACATCACATTATGCACAAAACATACTTGCTCTTTAGATTAAGCAGAGGTTCTACCATAATAATTTTGTATGATGGTAATTCTTATTTTGCAGTAATATCCAAATAACTGATCCGTTGATATTACTCAATATTCCTTTGAAGAAAAGAAGAAACCCAGATCCACATGAATGTTTTTGAATTATTTCCTATAAAGTGAGAAATCGTAGTAAAATATTTTGGAAAATGTGTATGTCGTTTGTCGTAATCGTCCCCAATATTACGCAGTTTAACACTTATATCATATCTCTGTTTCCCTTTTAAAATTTAATTCAAAAAATTTAGAAAAATTTCAAAAATTTTAAAAAAAAATTGAGAAAAAAATTATGGGTTTTTAAATTGATCCCATTTTAAATTATTCCACATTCCAAACAATTTTTTTATTTTTAATATCCTTTTTTTTAATGATTATATAATGGTATTATATATTTTTAATTAATTTGGCATTAATAATTTAAATAATTAATTAGATAAGGTAATTCTTAAATAAAGTTTAAATAACTGTTTTCAGAAATTTAAACGTTAGTAAAAAATTACAAAAGAATAATTTTAAAAATAATATTATAGGTTTTATTTTATTGAATATCTTAAAATTAGGAATTATTTAAAATAATTTCCAGATATCTTAATAATTAAAATAATTGTAAAAATTATAATATTAAAAACATTTTAAAATTTATTTTTTATAAATAAATAATTTTGTTAACATTTTATAATATAACTAATTAATGGTAATTATATCTTATAAAAAGAAAACAGAAAATTACCTTTAAAAGTATGTCCAATTATTAATTTATGAATAAGAGTAATTTGGAATTATGTAATTTTGGGAAATTCAAATAAAATTAAATAATATTTTGTTAATTTTTTTTTCCTTAAATTAAATGATATTTTATTTTATATTTTATTAATTTAAATAATAAAATTGTTTTTATAAATTTTTTATTATTAAATCTTTAAAGATTTTATAACATTTTATAATTTAATTGTTTGAATATTGTGAAAACTTTAAAAGGTTTTAAAGTTTGTAATAAAATTAAAATAATTTTAATATTATAATTTTTTAGTAAAGTAAAAACCTTTCTTTAATCATTTAAAAATTTATTAATTAACTTTTATCAATAATTTAAAAATTTACCTTCTACATTAAAACATATTAATTTAACAACATTTAAATTTCAGTACAATTTTATTGATTTTTTTAAATTAAATTAAAAAAAATTTAATTCTAAATTTTTTTAATTCTGTTACAATAAACAAAAAGAACAATAATTTTAAATTGGAACTTAAATTTTTAATATTGAAATAAAATTTCAGGATTTATACATATTAATTTAAAATTTTCGGAAATTATCTAATATTGATGAAATTTTAATATTACGTTAAAATACGTTTTAATGAAATTTTTAAAATAATTTTAGAAGTTAAATAATGAATAAGAATTTTATTTTCAATTGTTACATTCAAAATATTAATTTCTATTTAGTTTTTTATAAAAATATAAATTGATTTTATTACTTAAAGGAAATACTGTTTTATATAATAATTATTTTTTAATTATTTTAATAATGGTTTATATAATTAAAAACTTTGATAAGTTTTACGAATACATTGTTCTTTACTGTTTTGTATGATTTTATAAATTAAACCATATTTATTCTTTTGGTAAAAAAATAATATCTTTTAAAAAAGTACTTTTAAAGCATTCGACATTTTTTTGGGTATTATAATTTTTCATAATTAAATTTTAATCTATAGTCCCTTATTTGTCATACCTGAATAAAAACGATTACAGTTTTTTTCATTATAACTTTATTTAATTATAAAGATTCATTTAGTACTAGATGTTGACCAAAATTTTGATTTTAAATAAAGATAATCTTAGCTATTTTCTAACTGCACCAATGGAATATTTTCTAAATAGATTCTAATATTTTAGCTTACAAGACATAGTTTTGAAATAATTTTCCTTCAATGTATTTTATTAAGATTATTGGTCTTTATTTTAGATTGTTTTTGAGTTGTTCATTTAATCCATCTTCTTTTATTAATTATTAGTTTCGTAATTTATTCATATCTTTTTTACTAGTTGACAGTATTTGTTCTTCATTAACTTTTTTATGAAATCATGTGACATAGACATCCCCTCAAATTTTGTTTGAATTAAGCATATTTAATATTAATGGTTGCATCGAATAAAGTATACATTTTTAACCTTTTTAAGAATTTTACATAATCGACACTAATCGATATAAAATACTTTAAAGAACAGAGTAAACGCTTTAAATTAAATTATTAGAAAACAAACAGTTAAAACTAAACTAGGAAACGATCAAATATAAGGAAAACACACTTAAAACAAATTTAAACAAAATATTAGATATAACTATTTCTGAGCTCTATACAGATTTAAATAAATATAAATGGTATTGATGATTGATCTCATTTGGAAATCTTAGAGTATGCTTAAAATTATCACATACTTAGGATACTATCTTTCATCGCAATTTGCTTTTATTTTGCTTTGTACTTACTTTGTTAATATTAGACATGTATAATAGATTGTAGAATGAATACGCTTAATGTCTGAAGATGACAATTACACAATTTATTATTTTGTAATATTGATTAATTATTAGTTAATCAAGAACACTTCTATGAATTAAGATTAGATTATTAAAGATTGTTAATTAATATATGTAGTCTACTAAAGAATTACAAGTTTGTTGATAACTTTTACAATAATTTTAAGTCTTATTACAATGTAATTTTCTGGAATCATAAACAACGTCAGTATCTAGAATCTATACTTCAAGACCACCACATATTATTTGTGAATCTGATATGGAAAACGTATCAACAAGGTCTTGGAATTTTCCTGTGAACTTCATTAGAAAAAAAGACGAGACATTACTTTACTTTACCCCGGTTCATCAAGTTTCTGTTCAGACACTGGGGACGTTTTATTAAGACTGAATAGCAGCTGCAAGCTCTTGTATACCGAAATGTATATCCAATATGCAGTCGTAGTTGGTATATTGCTGCAAAGAAGGGGCAGATTTATAATTTCAAATTGAAATCGTTTGTCATAGATTCTGTAACCAAGACGAATCAGTGTCTGTTGTTTTTTTTAGTTCCGGGGGATATATCAGAGCATTTAGGACTTTTAATGGAAAGTTCCTCATCAATATATTTAGAAGTGAAATTAGATTTTCTTGCGTATTTGATCTTTGTGTTTTTGACAAGTGTCTGTAGGCATTCCTACTCATATGAAAATAGGAAGGAGTCGGCAAGGAGTGGCGCACATTTCGTTTCCATTGATGACAATTTGTTGAAAAAGTTTACCTCCAATTTCAACAAATATTTTGTGAATAAGAAACCCCTGCATATTGGTCACTAGTTCATCAGTGTGGTATGATTTAACTTTTTATTCAATATTATAAATATTTGTCGTGCGGAATCCAAGGCAAAAGCAATACATGTATAGGTGATATTACTATTTTTATATTGAAAAGCACTGTGTACGATTTTTCCTTCATGATAAGTTGGGGATAAACTTACATGTGTTAATTGTTACCAGGGAACACGTTCGTTTTATGTACTTAATTATTTGTTTTAAATAAACAATATATAAGAAAGGGATATTTCTTTGCACCGTTACCTTGGTGGTTGGTAGCGGAAAACAATAACAGTTCTAAACTGGAACAAACAATTACCTTATCAATTTAAAAAAACCAGTAGAATACTATTTAGATATCTGTATACACAACACGTTATATAAAGACACACTTTTCTACAAAATGTTCCAATATTTAACAATTTCATCACTTCCAATTTATGCATCTTGAAACGTTCCAAAAGCAGTAGGGGTCTTATCTATTTTATTTATATCGCCTAATAACATTACGAAGATCAGTGCCTTAACAACAAACATGATCAAAGTTATTGATTAAAATCCCATGATTTAGTTTCTTTTAAATTTTTTTAAATCTGAAGAGACATTAATTGTCAAAATGCGTATTTGGTCAAGAAAAAGTAGGTACCGTTAATGTGATAACATTGATTTACAAAATAAAGCTCTAATTTAATGTTCATTGAAAGGAGGAATATTGTTTGACGACATATAAAGTAACAACTAATACAAAAGCCCAAAGACATCTAACATTAACAAATGGTTTTAACGAACACATTGCATAGACATTTTTATAGAAAATCTGCAATACACAACAACGGTACATAAGATAAAATAACTTTTCGTATGATTTCACTTGTATTGTATAATATCGAGCCTTTTCCTCACGATTGTCGTTGAAAGCTGTTTTAAAATACCGTCAAGTTGAGAAAACAAATTTATCTTACCTCCTATACATTTCTAGGAATATGATTGGTTAAAAGCGTCCGCGTGGAGACCGTGTATATTCAATATTAGGTTAGTAGGGAGGCGAAGCTTAATTCAATACACGCTTAGTAGTGGATTTACGACTTTGGCACTGTTTAATTATTTGAAAGTATTGAAAGTTCTGTTTAATATTGTTATATCAAGGTTGTTGATAATAAATAGTTATTGTTTGCATTATTTTTTAGTGCAGACCAATTGAAGAAGGTTCTTAAAATTGAACACTTGAACACTTTAATATAGAAATAAGAAGATGTGTTATGATAGCAAATGAGACAACTCTAGTCTATATTCAACTAATAAAGATAGTCGGTAAGATAAATTCGTTACATATGGAATTTACTGACCCCGTATATATCATATTAGGTCACTAACACACTATGTAACTAACAATATTCTACGTTTGCTTGAACATGTTTGTTTGTAAACAAAAAGGTCGTAAACTAGCACACGCCCATCTATAGTAATTACTTATCTTTTGAATACGTGATATGTAATATAACCTGTTTTTAATTTATCTCTCTTTGTTATGCAGTATTTATCTTAAAATAATATCAAAGAACTGTAACATAAGATCAGATTATTTGTGGGCATACAGCCATATTATTCATATCCACACTTCACCATTCGGGACTTTTGATTTCAACACCACATGATATATGAAGTGTCATCACCGGTCACAATGAACTAACTTTTGACTATTATTTTCCACTGAAGGTAGATTATTTCATTTGAATATGTTTAAAGCGCATTTATAGACCAAAAGTTTATAATGTAAAATGACTACAAATAATTTATCAAACCACTTATCGGCCCATTTAAGGTATGTTTTATACATATATAATGATAACAAATATACATCAGTAAAACAAATATAATGTAATGAATTCATTTTTTTCTTTTAATCGACCGTTTCTGGTTTTGTTATCTTAAGGGCATACGATACATTTACAGGGGAGGTAATGACGTTGCTAACGTTAAATGTTATTTTCGCGACGTCAAACTGTGACATATCGGGAAAAGATGCATTTTGCGACTGATTTTTATCATTCAAACTGATTTAACTTTTAAACGAGTTCATGGAACCCTCTTTTTTAAAATAACATTCGGTTTGATTACGTATGAAGATTATTACTCAATAATGCATTTTTTTTTAAATTTGATAAATATACAGCATAAAATGACGTTTGTTTTCTACATTCATGAACATTTGATATATTTTAGTAATTCTAAACAAAAAAAATCATAAATTTAAATGATACATATATAAAAGAGAAATTATAAATAATTTAACCAAAAACACCTTGTATTCGTCTTTAAAACAAAAAATTAGTGCATTTCTGTCGGAAGGAAAATACGTCCACAAATCCGAAATTTGAGCAAATATCTGAAATTTCTACTTCACTTTACTCAAAAGTTGCACATGAAGGTATATTTTTTATTACATATTTGATTTAAACAGGTAACAAATAGCCTATTTGCACATTTTCATCAAAATTTCAATACGGGATCAAAACTGTATCGTATGCCCTTAAAGGAGGTTGAAGTACTTAGGGACAATCATTAACCATTGATCTACCACAATCAAACATTCTTACGATGACAAAAAAACCAAGAAAAGAAAAGCTATGTCCAGGAAAAAAGCACTTAAAGAAGGGTAAATTGAATGATTTAAAATAAATATTAAAAAGAAAATGGTCGTTTATACAAATGTGAACTTTTCATTTATGTATCTTGTGAAGTTTTGTCTCATTGGTAAGCATACCACATCTTCTTCTTTTTTACCAAGATTTCATTTTAACGGTATACACAATTAAAGCATAGATGAAATTGTATATATATATATATATCCGGTTATTTTATGATATATTAATCAAGTGAATATCATATGACAAATTGTATTATAGACAAAAGTCACACTAAACTGCCGACCACTTTTGGTTATATATAGATATCCGTATGATACAACACTGTGAATCTATCTATGTTGATTCAGTCATACGTTTATCAAATCCTAAAATAAAGTTTCTACTTAGTTCTACGTGAATTATGTTATATAAGCATGAGTATACAACTTCATTTTCAAAACACAAATCTGAAACTGTAACACAATGGACGAATCACAAAAACGAAATGCTAAAGAATGTGGATATAGCCTCAGAAAATGTGGCGACAATTTTTGCAATGAATACTACCAAAAATGTTTATCATCTTGCTACCCGTCATTTCTTGGTAAAACAACAGAACATACTTCAAGATACTTGGTGCTCGTAATCTTCACACTGTCGTCAATACAAGGATACACATAATAAGAAACTATAAACGTTTTTTAAAAGAAGTTCAATTGTTAACACACTATCCTCGGTTTGATTTGGTGCTGCAAGACATTTACCAACAGAACGACAATGTACAATACGAGTACCAAATTAATAATTCTTATATACCAATTGCTGGGACATAAAGAATTTACCTGAATTGATGTTGTATGCGTGGTCTTAAATCAAATGTAGACTGTAAAGCATACACTCAGTGTCTTGTCTGAATTTATGCAGTTCTCAAATTTTAGGTATATTTGTACTGAAATGATGGACTCTACTACAGGAGAATTCCTTGGTGAACATGGATTGTAATTATAAGCATCAGATATATTAAGGCAAAAGATTGAAAACAAGTTAAGAAAAAAAAAAAAAAAAAAAAAACTGCACGCAAACGTAGATTTAGAAAGGAGTGGAAGTTCATCATTTGACAAAATCAAAAGTTATCAACCAACGAAACGAGTTGAACAACAACTGTCATTAGATTAGATTAAAATTGAGAATGGTAATGGGGAATGTGTCAAAGAGACAACAACCCGACCACAGAACAGACAACAACAGAATGTCACCAATAGGTCTTCAATGCAGCGAGAAATTCCACCCGGAGGTGTCCTTCAGCTGGCCTCTAAACAAATATATATACTAGTTCAGTGATAATGGACGTCATACTAAACTCAAATAATACACAAGAAACTAAAAGTAAAAATAATACAAGACTAACAAGGCCAGAGGCTCCTGACTTGGGACAGGCGCAAAATGCGGCGGGGTTAAACATGTTTATGAGATCTCAACCTCCCCTATACCTCTAGCCAATGTACAAAAGTAAACGCATAACAATACGCAGATTAAAAGTCAGTTCAAGAGAAGTCCGAGTCCGATGTCAGAAGATGTAACAAAAGAAAATAAACAAAATGACAATAATACAATAACAACAGACTACTAGCAGTTAACTGACATGCCAGCTCCAGACCTCAATTAAACTGATTGAAAGATTATTTCGTCATCATATGAATATCAGGCACAATCCCTCCCGTTAGGGTTTAGTATCATACCATCATAAAATATATGAGAAGAGCATAACCCGTGTCATGCCAACAACTATTATTTAGATTCTGCTATTATATCTATTTAAGTGTATTTGTTATTTAATAGTTTATACATGTTTAATAAAATGATGAAACAAAGCAACAATGTACAAAATAATTCCAGTTATCTGTTTTAATTGCTAATAGTGTTTCATTTTGACTTTTCTGTTTGTGTAATATTTTGTTTGATAGTTTCATCTGTATGGTTTTTTTTAGACTGTCTGTGTTAATACTACGTTTCAATTTGTTTAATGGTATCACCGAACCGTTTGGCGATTGTGTATATCTATTCATTGGAAAAAAAAATTTTTGTATTTGACTATTACTGATAAATGGCTAGTTCCGACCACTAAAGAAGATACCATCTTATTGCAGGACATCCTATCAATATATATTTTATAATACAGAATACAATTTAGTTCGAAGTCATGAAACAATTTTGTTTTATCTGGAAGTAGTGAAGCATGCCCTTTTACATACATCAGTCAATGTTTCAGATTTTCTGTATACAAATAATACTTGAAATATCAGGGAAATTACAATTATTTCATCATGGACGCATGACCACAAATTTCTAATTGGTTTTTATCAGCACAATGATATTGCACGATGAAATTACTCATGAGTGTTAATCAGCAATATTTAAAAACAAATCAATTTTATGAAAAGCTCATAGCAAATCAAGAAGTTTGTGGAAACCTCTGTATGAAACGTAAACTTTAAAAATAGAAGTTCCCGTTTGAATGGTTTTACACTAGTAAGTTTTGGGGTCCTTTATTAGCTTTCTGTTCGGTGTGATCCTAGGCTCATTGTTGAAGGCCGTAGATTAACCTATAATGGTTTGTTTTAATAAATTGTTAGTAGGATGGAGAGTTGTCTCATTCGCACTCATACCACATCTTCCTATATCCAATTAAACTATAATCAATATGACATATTTTTTTTTACTTATACCCATGTTGATATAATAAGAAAACATTTTGTATATTTTGATACTGAAAGCATATCTGCTGTTACAAGATTCAATAAATAAAATGCATAATGAAGAATACAATTAAGTTTACATTTGGGTCGGAGTAAATGTTAGGTTTTAAAGCAAATACTTAATAAACAAAAATAATCTTTATTTGAAAATCTCCAAATTAAACATTAAAAGGGGCACTAGCTGTTAAATTCATTTTAACTGATTTGACTCAAATACTAATATTTCATTTACAACAATGTATAACATTTATCCAAATTTTAAAAAGATTAAAATAAACAATTTACAGGGCATAGACTCGACAATATGGAGCTTGGTTTCGTGTGTATTATAGTCTAGAAGCCATCTAATAACTATCGAGTTGACCTCCGAAAACTGTCGATTGTTATATAAGCGATATTAATATAGATATGAATAGATAGCGAACTCGTGCAGTCGGATTTTCGTTTAGGACTGTTAAATTCTATATTATAGACTAAAATATACGTTAATCATCATTTTACCTGTATAAGAATGGTATTTTGTGGATCGAAATGATTTATTGTTGTTTCAGTTTCAATATTAACATTTTTATAAATTTTACTGTAAATAACTGAACATGAGTTCATGTGTTATCCATCATTAGCTAATGAGTTAAATTGAAGTTTGCGTAAATATATTTCATAAAAGTATGTTCATAACCTTCAAATCTATGTATTTGTTTTAAATACCGAGTGTTTTAGAAATTGCTATGCTTGATAATATTTTTTGAAAACTATGCTAATTGGTGTTTTGTATCGTTCGATTGTAGGCCTTATTGCATTAATTTAAATCCATTTAAGTGCACAATGAACTGATAAATAAAAAGAAAAGAAAATAAAACATGTAAGTTTAGGTTTTTTAAGAAACACGGTATTTGCTACTATGATACTTCCCGTTGACTATGTTGTACATAACCCTATTGTTTTTAAAAGATTTCAAGTAGATAGCTTCCGATCACTTCAATAAACATAAATACACGTGTCATTTGATACGTCTCCTTGACAAGATTAGGTCTAGTCTCCCTAAGTACAACAATAGAGACGGGTCAAGGTCATTTAGTGTTTGATGTATTGGAAAGATTAAATAAAAAGTGTTTAAGAATAAATGACCCATTATACTGTTGTCTACCGATATATAATTATTACTTATTTGTTTTCATACCTTTTGGACATTGCGAAAAGGCTTTGTATTGGATATAAATGCATTGCGTCATATCGTTTGACATTTTGAAATCTTGATACATTAATACGAATAACACTAAAAGATCAGTTTGCTGGTCAATCTTTAAAATAAGACACACTATATTTTTCATATAGAATACACAATACAGAAATGTGTCATTTGTTTGAAGAGTTAGTATATAATGAGGTTGATAGATGAAATTTTTATAAAGATGACCCTAATCTCAAAGATTTAAAATGGAGGGCAAGTTTGAAATTCAAATATCTTTACGAAATTGAGGGTATCGCTTTTAAATAAATCCTGTTGCATTTTATTTGATAGATATATATTAATTGACTAGGTACACAAAAGTAAAATCACAAAAATACTGAACTCCGAGGAAATCCAAAAAGGAAAGTCCATAATCAAATGGCAATATCAAATGCTCAAACACATCAAACGAATGGAAAACAACTGTCATATTCCTGACTTGGTACATGCATGTTCTTATGTAAAATGGTGAATTAAACATGGTTTTATAGCTAGCGAAACCTCTCACTCGTATCAAATTCCAAATAACATTTAACGAGTATATCAAGTTTATTTTATCGATATGAAAAGGAAGGGTTATCGAATAAAGCTTAGCTTTAAACTATGTATACAGATGTAATTTTATTACAAACTACTAATAATTAACAGATGTAAGGCTTTTGAATATATCAAATACAGAGTAAAGAATATGTAGTTTAAAAAAAAATATGGATATTCTCTGCTCTTTGGTCAGGTTGTTGTCTCTTTGACATATTCCCTTTCCATTATCAATTTTATAGATACATGTACAAATAAAACCGCACGTTTGTCTATCCTATCTCAAGCTATCCAAACCTTCTTTTACCGTTATTTCTTTTCTTGTTTTATGGTTGGTAATTGTCTGGGGAGGGGAATAGCTTGTTACAGTTGTAAGTTGTATCCTACAGTTGTGGTGGCGAATCATGTTATTCCATCCCTTGTTATGCTTTATCACAAAAAGCTATATCATAATTCATGGCAACATACAGATCATAACAGAAAGGGTGGAAGCTACGAAGTCTAACATTTTTAAATACATTTATTTGAAAGATATATTTTGGAGTAATATATATGAAACACGAATCCAGGAATTGGTTGTCAAATAAAAGAGGGACGAATGATACCAGAGGGACAGTCAAACTCACAAATCGAAAATAAACTGACAACGCCTAGCCAAAAATGAAAGAAGACAAACAGACAAACAATAGTACATATGACACAACATAGAAAACTAAAGAATAAGCAACACGAACCCCACCAAAAACTAGGGGTGATCATATCTTGCTGAATTTTGATACCAATCAGGGGACGATTACTTGCGGATACTAAATCATTAACGGAACAAATGAAATATGGTGTCAAAAGTATATTGAATTTACTTTGTCATTCTGATGTGCAGGTAATATGATGTCATTATTTCAGTTTGTGTCTCATTATATCGAATCATTCAATAAAAAGAAAGTGAAAGTACTTTACCATATTTCACTAAATGGGAAATCACAAAACATAAGACACTTGTTCTGAACTTTTATTTTAACATTGGTAAACACAGTAAAACAACAAGTGTATAAAACAAAAATAAATAAACAAAAATAGATCAATAAAATAAATATTATAAAACATAAATAACAAAATCTGACTGAATAGACTAACATCCAGTTTAAACACTTGCAGACACACAGTTCTTGCTATGAATACATGTACATACAAATAAAACAAAATAAAACAACATATTACATACATATGAGGAAATCGCTAGGCACAAAACATAAACATTAAAACGTTTTACATGTACAGTTTAGAGATCACTATATAAACATTCGAGTTAACTGTTCAGGTTTTAATGGCACATCAGGAGAGCAATATAAACAGTATAAAACCGAAGGCAAAGTTCAACACAGATCTATCAATGTCAATCATATGTTTGAATCAAGTAAATGTAAAAAATAACATAAATTCGTTAAAATGATCTTACTGGATAAAAGTGAATACACAGACATCAAAATATGGATTGTTCTGCCTGTACCAGACTTCAGATGGATACCTGCTAAGGCATCTAATTGTTCTGTTCGGATTTATGCAATGCCTTGAATTGTTATTATCTTGATATTTGAAATTTATTTACAAGATAAGGTAGATAATTTTGTCTCTTACAGATAAAGTCCAACAGTGACTGTTGTACTGGAATTCGGATTCCCGTTTTCTGATTTGGAGAACGGTTGTTGTGTTTCTAGTTTGTGTTTTCTCGTAATTTTATCAAAGTTGCTGTGACGAACACCAAATGTCTGACTGTTTTTTCAACTACACAACTCAAAACTGACAAGAAAGAAGATGATGGTCTGTTCTGTCTGTTCTGTCTGTTCTGGTATTCATTATTGAAACTATCACCACATCTTCTAAAACAGGATCCGCATTCTCTAGCAGCTCGTATTTGTGTTTCATCCATTGTATGTGTTTTATATTATGATTTGTATAACTATTAGAAGGTAATTAACATATATTTATATAGTCAATCGTGCTGGTTATTTCACGCGACCTGGGGATTTTGATTTTATTTTAGGAACAAGCGTATTATTAAGTCAGAACAGTATTTTAAGTACTTAATCATTTAAGTAATGGTAAATATAGATTCAGACAGGTGACATGTGTAGTAACCAGGAATAAATGTTTCATTTGGGGTTTTCATTCCGTAAATATGTGTTCATAAGTGAGTTATTACATTTATGTTTTACTAACGAAGAGTCATTTCAACTACATGTATAAATTCCTTTGTTCCTAGATATGTGAACATAAGTTAATTGCTTTGAATTAGATTGGATTTATTTAACATGTAAACACCTGGAAAACGACTTTCGCTTTGTTCAACGGAATTATTTAAACGAAAACCGTCTGAACTGCTTGAGTAATTTCAAATATAAACAAATATGTCCTTTTGAATTTACACTTAAAATAGCCTTGGCTTTAATAAATTTGAAAATATGCCAAGGTCAATCATTATCTGACATATTTGATACGATTGATATACCTACTAAACTATTATAAAAGTTATTTGAAAATTAGTTTGAATATGACTTCTCTACCTGAAAAATAATAATAAATCCTTCGTAATATATTGCCAACAACAACAAATAATTATAGATCGTTTTAACATATACTCGTCATGTCTGTCTAACAATTAAAGATGCAGTGTCATTTATGCAAATGTCATGTCGAGACATACAAACTTTTGCGATAAATCTTTAATTTCGACCATATGTGTTTTTGTAACCTATGAACTATCTACATATGTAAAATAGGAGGTGGTTTACATTTATGAGGATAAAAGGCATGCTAAAGCCGTACGGTGACCAATAGTTGTTTTAGTAAGTTCGTTCACAATAACATTAAAAGAGATGGGAAGGCTACCAAAAGGACATTTTGTGTTTCTTTGGTACATAAGACGTGACTCTATTCTTTTGAAAATCCCGCCATTATGTTATTTTTCTATTATAATGCCATTTTGTTATTGTTTTAATACTGTTTTGAAAATACTTTGAACAACAAAATTATTTTATATCTCTACCTGTGAGACGTTTACCTTCTGAAGTCAAACACGCGATTCTACACTAGAGTTGATGTGAACCTCGCCATTCTGTCACAGGACTTCAAATATTTCAATACTCTATGGGTAAATAAGTAAGTAACGACAGTGGTTGTTAAATTTGATATATGCTTTTTGTGCTTCCTTGTTTAATAGTTGTTTGTTTTGTTCTGACTAAGATGGTGACACGGTGATGACTGCTGTACCTCTATTTTGACAATTTTACCTATCATATCTCTTTTGTTTACTTATCGTTGAAAATATAATGGAATTTGATGCGACTGTCATACTAGTGAGAGGTTTAGAGATATAAAACAGATTCAATCCACCATTTTCTACATTTGAAAATGCTTGTACCGAGTAAGGAATATAACAGTTGTTGCCCATTCGTTTGATGTGATTTATCATTTGATTTTGCCATTTGATTAGGGACTTTCCGTTTTGAATTTTCAGTTCAGTATTTTGTGATTTAACTTTTTCAAACTCATAAACCGAAAATAGAAATCAACGCCATTGCTATAAACAGAAAAGTAACCAATAGACATACAACAATGCACAAAATACAACACATAAAACTAAAACCTAAGTAACATGAACTAAACCAAATCTTGGGGCGATCTAAGGTGCTATGTAAGGGTAAGCAGAACCAGTCCCTCATGTGCATATTAATGTGCAGGTGATATGATAAAATTACTTACACGGATATTATTTACAGAGCTATCATCAAAAATAAGACGTTATCAAACTATGGTTAGGTTTCTGGATATAATTATATTGTCTTTATAACTATCATGATTGTATAATTAGTTTAATCTCTTAGGCAACGTTGATCTTAAATTGTTTTGGCTATTATGTTGTTAATGCCCTTTTGTCATATTACTCTTCAACTGTTTCGATTCTGGTATATACTTGCCTTTTGATTTAAATTTGGTTTTGAGGGTTCCAGATGAAAGTTAATCCAAAAAGGGCATTGGATAGATGAAATTCATTAAGTGTTGTTTTATTTGTTTTAAAGAAAACTGCTAGTCACGTATGTTTGATTTCTCGTAGCATTTTTATAATGTAAAATTTTAAATATATACTTCTAGCGCATTTAACATTAAATCAATAACAAAACTGCATGGCTTATGCATGTACTACAATACTCCGTTACATTTATGTAACATGTAGTTTTGGTCTATATCAACAGTTTCGATAAGTTTTTTAAATGTTATTTCAACATGAGTATAAACTGTAAAATAACAAATGTATATAAATAAGAATAAATAGTATAAGCATAGACATACAATTACAAAACCTGAGTCAATAGATTAAAATTTAACTCCATTGCATACACATATTTCGTGTCTGATCTATATATTATGTACACAAGAACATTACAAAGTAACAAAGAAAACCACATCACATGCATAAAAATATTACAAATATAAAAAAAAACATAACATTCATCTGATCAAATCATCAGAAACAAACATTCACATATCCATTTAAGTATTGCGCAACTGGTAAAAGTTTGATGTCACTTGGTAAAAGGCCTATTGAAGCAACGTTCAAGTTACTTTGAATTGAAAAATGAGCAACGCAATATTTACATAAAACATACTTAGGGAAATGTGATTTAAGTGTAAACCAACATCAATATTGACGCAATTACAGTAGGCATGTATTGTCAGTTTAATGTTTGGGTCAAAGTTATATGCCAAACACTCATATTATCCCGAATGGTCTTCTAGGGTAAAAATAAAATTAAGAGATTATACTAAGGCATCAAAATACGGATATTTCTAGATCCAGTCTGTAGATGGATACTTGCGAACGCACCTCCCAGCGCCGGTCGGAGTTCATGCTATATCTTGAATTGTTTGTATCATTATTTATATATCTGAAATATTTTAACGTTTGCTGTCAGTGATTGTTGTATTGGATTTGAAATTCGACTTCCTGCTGCGGAATGACTCGTAAGTTATAAGGTCTTTGTTCTCTTAGTTTATGTATTCTCGCAATTTCACTGTCAAGAACATCAATTATCTAGAAGATTTATCAATCACAGAACCCAAATCAGAAAGTAAAGAAGATGATGGTATGTGTGTGTACTCATCATCCAAGTTATCTCCACATCTCCGAAAACAGGATCCACATTCTCTGGCAGTTCGTTGTATTTCATCCATTCTTTTTTACATTACTTTCTGTGTATCTGCTAGGAATTAAGAAACATATTAATATAATCGAGGTGATATAATCACGTGTTAGAGTCACTGCATGAGACCTAGGCATTTTCCACCCTATTTTAGGACCACGTGTAAATGTATTTTTTTAATGAGATCAACATCTCTAGAAATATACGGTGTTTCAGTACAATCTGTAAATAGATAAAGAAAGGTAAAATCAGTAGCTACCAGGATGAAATAAAACGTAATTAATAACGTCATTTACAAAATGAGTCGTCTATGACGTATTCGTAAATATCATATATATATACGGGTATCTATGTATTTTTATAAGATCAATATCTCTATTAATTTATGGTTATCCGGTATGATCTATCTATAGATTGAGTCAGATAAAACCAGGAAGAAATAAAACGTTAGAAATAACGTCATGTACAAAAATAGTCTTCCATATCGTATACGTAAATATCATATGTATACGGGTGTCTATACATTTTTTTATGAAATCATAATCTATATATTAATGGTTAACCATTATGATCTATATATAGAACGTCAGATAAAATCAGGAAGAAATTACACGTTATAAATAACGTCATGTACCAGATTAGTCTACCATATCTTATACGTAATAGCAGTGAAGTTCGTGAAAGTTATGTATTTCGATGGAATTACAAAATGGCAGACTATATAATTAATGATATTTGTCAATTTTGTTTTGTCATCTCAAATAAAAATTAATGATTGTATTGTTATATGTTGCATATTTCATATTTATAATACCTGTAAGATAAATGATAAATTGTTATCTTATAAATAGCATTGTGGTACTTATGTATTAAATACCTACTTACAAGATGTTTATAACATTTCTATTAATTTACATTGTTATGAATAAGTAATGTGAAACTCATTGGGTACATTTAAGCGTTTTGAAAGTTTGTAATGGAAAACTTTACAACAGTAATTTTGAATAATATATAAGTTGTCCTGTGTAGATAAAGGTAAAAAGCCTTGTCTTTAATACATTTAAAGATATGGCTAGTCTAAAGTTAAACGTCTTTCATCAATGCTCAGATTTACTAATCATTACCTGTTACATACATTTAAAACAGTTAGTTAATCAATTTAACAAACAAATTGTACCCGAATCTTCAGTATAACATATTTGTATTGCCATCTTGCATTTTAAATTAACAGTAAAACCGCTTAACTTCTTAATTCGGTAGATTATGTTTTTTTCATATCTGTTATCAATAAAACAAAGGAAGAACAATCACATACATTATAAATTGCCGTACACTGTATTCATATCTCTTGATCGCTCCAAGTGTGGCAAGATGAAAACACTTTACCAGGAGTATTATATAACACATATTTCTGCAATATTAAAATATCTTCAGGACAATTATCTCATATATTCGAGTGCAAATTGTGGTAATGATTACGTCTAAAATCCGCTTTTGACATTGAAACTATTTTAAAATAATTTTGTAGAAGTTATAAATAGGATGAAATAAAAAGACAATTGTATTAGATCGATTTCAATGTGAGCATGCTGTCAAAGTATGATTCAAACTTCAACATTTGAGACTTTTGTTTTATAACAAATATGAAATTGCATGTGTCTATTACCGTCGACAAGGAAATACTTTTATACAATTAAGTAATGATTATTTATATTTATTTAATTTATTTTATATATATAACTGCGTTTATATAGCATTAAAGAGAAGCTTTTGATCAAGTTTTACGGATACATGTGATTCATTTACTGTTTTGAAATGATGTTGGCATACAATATGACCAACACCATATGTTATTTTCTGTTTGTTTTGCGGTCTGTTTAAAAAAATATATATCCGTAATATTTAAAGCTACTTTTAAAGCATATACGACATGCATGTGGTCTTTTGCTATTTAATAAAAATCTGTTTTCATTTCAACATGGCAACATTTTCTAATTACTTAGTAGGTCCCATTAGTATTTCATCCTGACCTAGAGAATACAGAAATCCGAATTACAGTTTCTTCTTCGTCATTTGTAGACATTTATCTCGAATTTGATAACAGATTCATTTCAGTACTAGAATGTATGACTCATAAGTCGATTTCGATTTTGACAAGAAAAGATACATAACTTTAGCTGCCCTATACTAACTGCACCCACGTATGGAGAATATATTTCTTAAATCAAGCGAATTCTAATATTTTGCAGCTGCTACTCAGACATCACCGGTGTTTGGTCAAATAATGTGTTGTCCTTTTCTCACATATATATAGTGTCTACTTCACAAAGAATATAATATGGTCTTGTTAATGTTTGAGTCATTTGGTCTCTTGTGGAGAGTTGTCTCATTGGTAATCATACCACATCTTCTTTTGTATAATTAGTTTTAGGTTTCGAGGTGCGGTTAATTTTAATTCCAGTATCTTTTATTCTACTTAGTTGACCAGTAATTTGTTGTCGTTCAGTTAACCTTTTTTAAGTCGTAGGAATCGTGATGTGACTAGTATCGTGTACATCCCTCCATCAGTTGTTTGACTTTTGATATAAGGCATTCATGTTGCAGGTAGTTACTGGTGTGCGATTCGGACATAAACTGTTGTTTCTATTTTTTAACCCTTGTGTTTTAACTTAATTAATGTTTACATAATCGACAAACTAAATACGAGTACTACAAATGATATGTACTATATAAAGGCAACAGTAGTATACCGCTGTTCGAAATTCATAATTCGATTGAGAAAAACAAATCCGGGTTACAAACTAAAACTGAAGGAAACGCATCAAATATGAGAGGAGAACTACGACACAACATAAACACAACATTAAAATGTAACACACACAGAAACGAACTATAATATAACAATGGCCATTTTCCTGACTTGGTACAGGACATTTTAATAAAAAAATGGTGGGTTGAACCTGGTTTTGTGGCATGCCAAACCTCCTCTTTTATGGTAATGTTAAATATAACATTAAAATGGCAACATTACATGACAGGACTACAATAGGACTTTTCGTCTTGGCTTTTGGTTACACTTTTCGTACCTTTTTAGGTTATAGCTCCTTATCTTTTAATCAGCTTTTGATTTTAAAATATTTTGGCCTCGAGCATCACTGAAGAGACAATTGTCGAAATACGCATCTTGTGCAGAAAAATTGGTACTGCTAATGTTATTACATGTACTATCTACACAATTTGTTTGTTATTTTATTAGATTAATTTGTATATATTAAAAAGAAGATATGGTATGATTGCCAATGAGACAGCTCTCCACGAGACCAATTGACACAGACATTAACGATATGTTTGTTTGAAGTTTTCAATCAACTATATTGTATGTCTGTGAAGTATTTTTACAAAGTTTTGGCTGCTGGAACCTAATTATGGTCACAATAATCTTTAAGTCTGTTTGGTTTTCTCACCCAATCAAGTCAATATAACTGAACAATACACAACTTTCTTCAAAAAGTGCCTGTTCATTGTTCGAATATAGCTTTGATCAGTGTCTATGGACTTCCCCTTTTTTATTTGCCTATTAGGGCGGTATATTTGCTATTCAATTTTAGGTCATCATTTGGTTAGTACTTTTAATAAAAACTTTCTAAATTTTGTATCATAGACACAAAATTATGTGAGGTATGGTGTTTTGTATGAAAATGTGAACAAGGTTATGGAATATAAAATACAAGATTAATAAACGCTATTACCTTTATATTTTTTGCACCGTTAGTTTCATTACGCAGTACTGTAAACATATATACAGTTTTCTTGTATGAGAATTAATACACCATCCTGCAGACTATAATGATAATGTATAACACAGATTCATGCTTTTCTCAATAGAAGGGTGCGTCCGCACATATACAAACATTAACGCAAGTAGTCAATCAACATTAATGGTGCAGATTCGACACTTCCTGGAGACATCAAAACGGAGTAATACATCATATTCGTAAATATGAAAATCTGATACTGTGGGTTCATAATTATGATATTATTCCTCGATTGGGTATATATCAAATTGTTTGTGATTGGTGTTGTTGTGCTGCGATTTCCTTGACCTGTACTCAACTTCTCCCTTTTTGAACGTTCAAGCATTGAGGGACATCGTCTCAATTTTAATCACTTCGGCGTTTTCGTGTTAGTGTGCTTGACTCATGTTGTATTCACGACCAATTGATTCTAATTTTTAATTTCTTTGCGACTGTCATACATGTTACAAGTTTAGTCCGCCATTTTCTACATAAGAAAATGCCTGTGCCAAGTCAGGAATATGACAGTTGTTATCAACTCGTTTGCATGGTGTGTTTTAGCTTTTGATTGTTTCATTTGATAAATAAAGGCAACAGTAGTATACCGCTGTTCGAAATTCATAAATCGATTGACAAAAAAAAAAAAAAAAAAAACAAATCCCGGTTACAAACTAAAACTGAGGGAAACACATCAAATATAAGAGAACTACGACACAACAGAAACACAACATTAAAATGAAACACACACACAGAAACGAACTATAATAATTGGACTTGGTACAGGACATTTTAAGAAAAAAGTGGTGGGTTGAACCTGGTTTTGTGGCATGCCAAACCTCCCGCTTTTATGGCAATGTTAAATATAACATTAAAATGGCAACATTACATGACAGAACTACAATACGGGACGTTTCGTCTTACTTTTTTACAGTCAGTCGATGACACTGCTAGTGGACGTTTCATCACTGAGAGTATTACCAGGCCATTTTGTGCTGACATGAACTATCATTACTATGTTGTATATTTTTATATATACTGTTGATTACATTTAAATTTTTAAAAGGTTTTGCATTCCTCAACTTCGTTTTTACTTAGACTTCGAACTTTGTTTATACTAGAGCACCATAGATGAGATAATTGTAGACGAAAATTTAAAGCGCATCTGTTAGACCTTATGATGAGCTAAGCAATGATTTGAGGAAGCGTTGAATTAATTGCTTACTGAACTAAGAATTGATAAATACGTAGAATTTTCAACCAAATGAATAAATAAACCTAGGTGCACTTGTACTAAGTCAGGAACCTGATGTTCAGTAGTTGTCGTTTGTTAATGCAGTCCATAAGTGTTTCTCGTTTCTCTTTTAAAAAAAATAAAATTAGACATTTGGTATACCTTAAAAAAAAACTCGTGTCTTATTTGGTACACCATTTCGAAAAATCCGTATTTTTTGCTCATCAATTTGCAATTACTTTTAATTGTTTTATTATAGCGCTACTGATTAGTTATATGTCGACGAAATACCGAAATACAAGTCTGCCGTATAAACATGTAAACCTGATATCTATGATGGGTTAATGAGGCTGATAGTCGGATCGGACGTGTCAGAA
The DNA here is from genome assembly GCA_017311375.1 of Mytilus coruscus. Lineage (NCBI taxonomy): Eukaryota > Metazoa > Mollusca > Bivalvia > Mytilida > Mytilidae > Mytilus > Mytilus coruscus. Next base: position 18,095 of record JAASAO010000541.1, on the reverse strand, counting down.
TGCAATCTATTGGTCTATTGATAATCAAATCTGTTTTTCAGGGGAACGAACGAAAGGAGAACTCATAAATGTGAAATAGATATAACCAAACAATAACGATAAAAGACATCCAGATTTAAGCAAAACCAATTGATTAAGGAAACTCAGAAATCCAGAGGTTCTCGAAAAGGGATTATAATCTTTAATTTATTAAGCCAGGACATTATTTTGAAAGCATGTCAATATGTTCCAGAAACAGCAAGATTAGTTAGCAGGAGCAGTTGGGTACGTTTTATGATTCATTTGTTATGGTGAAATTGAAAGACTTTCAACTCATCAAATTCCATTCGTTCTTTGATATTTTCAAATGTTCTGTAAACGTGAACATATGTTTTGCTTGAACCTTTTGAGTACATTTATAGTGGTATTTTTTTTCGGCATTTTTCTTTGCTCTTTGTTCGGGTTGTTGTCTCTTTGACACATTCTCTATTTCCTATCTCAATTATTGTAGTAATGGTTTATATAAAACAGGAATTTAGTTTCTATACACTCAATATAAAAAGAAGACGTGGTATGACTGCCTATGAGACAACTCTCCACAAGAGACGATATTACACAGAAAATAACAACTATCTCGTGTATATATTATAAATAACCATTTACATATTAAAGACACAGGTACTATAATAGCTCAGGTGAAATCGAACACAGGCCTTGTTTCGTAGTATAATCCTGAAGTGAATAAAACATTAACAATAGATTACAGCGTAAAGAAAACAGATGAAAAACCCAATTATGGTAAATATAGATATGAATACCTTACGATATTATCAATTTATCCAGGTTGAGATAATTATATTCTTATAAAATCAAAACATAAACTGTTTGCACTTGATCTTTAAATACATTTAAAATCCTAAACCACTAGAATTACGATTATATAAGCACATGTTTAATATCGTATAATCAATTGATAGATCGTAAACCGTACAATGGACGAATCACAAAAAGAACTTCTAGAGAATGTGGACGTTTCTTCAGAAAATTTGGAGACAATTTTATTGATGAATACAAACAAAGACAACCTTTATCGTCTCCTCAATTCTTGGTAAAGCAACAGAACAGACTTCAAGATACTTGCTTCGTTTAACTGCTATAGTGGCGACAATACACGAATTTACAAAGTAGGAATTAAATGGACATTAACCAGTAAATTGTGCCAAAGAAGATTTCTAAGTTAATGTTAGAGTAGTGACATTGAATGCATTGAATGCAAACAGCTATTCATTAACATTAACAGAGTGGCCATGTACTATGACAATAGAAAATAAATAAACGTGCCGTAAAAGTAAAATCACAAAAATACTGAACTCCGAGGAAAATTCAGAAAGGAATGTCCCCAATCAAATGGCAAAATCAAAAGCTCAAACACATCAAACGAATGGATAACAACTGTCATATTCCTGACTTGGTACAGGCATTTTCTTATGCAGAAAATGGTGGATTGAACCTGGTTTTATAGCTAGCCAAACCTCTCACTTGTATGACAGTCGCATCAAATTCCATTATATTGACAACGATGCGTGAACAAAACAAACAGACACAATAGGTAAAAATGTCAAAAATAGGGTTACAGCAGTCAACATTGTGTTATTATCTTAATCACTATAAATATAATCACGTAAATGTCACATCAAAATATATTACCAAGTATATGTGTGTTAGCGCACGTAGTCTGAATTCAAATGGATACAGACAGTTTATTTTTATGAGCATTAGAAGTTTACATTATGGTTATAAATAGTCGATGCAATGATATAAATACTTTACGTTGTTTATATTGTATGGCACATATCAACTCAATTGACCAGAAACTTATAAAAGTGGCCTAAAAACCTTGACGTTGTCATGAACGAGGTTTTCTTTATAATTGTGTGTTCCTGTTGATTATCTCACAGTAGGAGATGTTGATTAACAAATATTAACAATTATGATATTATGTAGTAGAAATTGTAATAGACGTGTTTTTGAAATACAATTTCGTTCATGCAAATGACCAATACAAATACTTCGATGTTGTAATTGTATATAACTTCCAGTTTTTATCTTTGTGCTATGTTATCAGTTTATAATATAAATGTATATTGATATAGTTGTTTTCTATTCGTTTAACACGGTCAAAACCAAACATTTGAAAGCTTAGGATGTATTAGACCTCTCATTTAAATTATTATGAGCAATATCCAAAAATGAGATGAACAATTTTATTCTCTCCCAAAACCCATAAAATGTACACAGAGCTATTCAAACCACCTTTTCAGATGTGTAAACCGATCAGCATTCACAACTCATCTAAAGATACATTGATGACAGGCAAAAATATCATAAAATGTATAATCCCATAGTTGGATGATAAACACTGTGACAATGCTATTAAAGACCGAGGAACTAAAACAATACAAAAAACGCAACAATGGCCAGAAAAATAGACATTTTGAGATAATCATTTAGTACCGACTCTTTTAAATAAAAGTTGTAGGTTAAATAAGGCACAAGGGGCGAATTTTGTCAATAAAAGTCTTTTCAGTGATGGTCGAATAATTTTACATATAAACACATATGAACGTTAACTAGCACACGTCCTTCACATCTGGTTTTAAATCGTTATCAGTACAATACGTAAAGTCAATATAACCTACTTGTAATTGGATATTTTTAATATACAGTAATGTTCTGTCAAATGATTTAAAAGAACTGTACACAAAACAATTATCAATTAGATCGATTTCATGACTGGCACATTGACAAGTTATTATTTACAATTCCATATGAGGAAGTTTTGTTTCAGAGAAAGACTGAAAATGATATCTGATGTGTTTATATTCCTGCATATTAAATAACGATTCCTTATATTCAAATATGAATCTTACCATACATTTCCTTTTGAAATAAAAAAATATTGGCTCTCAATTGGGCGATAAATGTGCAGACAGGGTATCGATTTTGACTGATTATTTGGTTGGAGATTTATCATAGGTAGCTATCCCTACCATGAAATGCTTTGTTGTCAAGTGTACATGCACATTGATTTCAGTTTTAATTGCTCTTGATGCTCAGTGTACTGAAACCTATTTCTGTTTGTAGTAACTTTATTATTTATTTCGTCTGAATGGTTTTCAATATTGGTTCTGTTTATTCTTTTCTTCGAAATTTGTTTAGTTGTGTATATAAATGAAGAGATGTAGCATAATTGCCAATAGATACAATCATCTACCAGATTTTAAACAAAGTGTCAATTATAGGCGGCCGTACGCCCGTCAACAATGAGAAAAACCAACATCGTGCAATGGTTATAAAAGGCTCGAAAAAAATGTATGAAACGATTTGAACTAACTGCCTAATTTATAACAAAACACCTAATCCAATGAGAAAATAATATGATAGACATATACAAACGACAACCACTGATTACCGGATTCTGACTGTAAACAGACACAAAAAAAATTTAGCGGGATTAAACATTTTTGTACGCTCTCAACAAGAGCTATCTTACAAGCAAACAACCCATAACTTTAAATTATAAAGGCATACACATAATTATCCTTGATTTTTTTTTATCGACAAATGGAAAATATGGATAATTAAAAAGGCAAAAGTTTATCAATATGATACATTTTATAAAGACTCTTTTCAATAAACATATTTAGTCAAATAGATAAATAAAACAGACCTTCAGATATATTTGATCCAATAGTATCATTATACAAGACTAAGTTTGAAAAATCCTTTTCTTGTTCATTTTAATAAGTGCTATCATAACTTTAAAGTGAATCGTCATATGTGTAGTATCAAATATTTGGAATATAAGAAGTATTTAGTAAATTGTTGAACATGGTTTTGACTTCCAACTGTTTTCAGAATCCTGTGTAGACGTGACAGAACGTGCGTCATATGTACTAATTCAATTAACAATGCAATTGCAGTAAAACCTAAAATATACAATTCTTATTAAAGAATGAAATTTAATTTGAAGTCGTTAAAATATTTTTGAACTTAAATTAGACATTATATCAGTTTTATTTCTTCAAATAGTACTTAACATATCTGAAAAATGTACAAGTATTTACGGAGCCTTCTTATTTTCATACAGATAAACGTTTATGGTTTTCGAAGTCAAGCACTGAAGATGTTAAGTCTAGCTCTTTATATTCAAAGTCAAGAGCTAGACTTTCCGTCTTTAACGCTGTACTGTTTAGTATGTACATATATTGGTTACGATGAACAATATATTTATTTTAAATTTGTTATATTTGGTATTCTTTGTTGAACGAAACAACGTGTTCGCTTCTGCGATCTTTCCCTTTAATCATTATGCACCTTTAACACTAAAACATTAGTGTCTTAAAAATTTTCAAGTGTTAAGCTTCCAAATCACTGTATTAAACGTGAACATAGACACACTTATCATTTGATACGTCTTTTGACAAGATCAGTTCTAGTCTTCAGTGCGACGATAAAAGAGGGTCAATGTCAATAGATTTTGTCGTGTTGGATAGATTGAATATACAGCGTTTACGAACCATTGCGCCATCATACCTTTATCTAAAATATATAATTATTACTAATTTGTAATTGAACCTTTCTGACACGAAGAAAATCTTAGTGAATAGTGTAAAACTGTTATACAATGGCATATCGGCAAATACAACCATTATTCGTTCAGTGTATATTCCATGTATTCATTTATTTGTGTTTATAAGTCTTTTGATTGAGTTAAGCCATTTCAATTGATATTTCATAGTGTGTGTGTCAATGTTGTGATGTGACACTATTGTTTCAAGTAAGGTTGGAGGTTGGTACATATTAAAACGTTTGAACCTGCTGCATTTGTGTGCACCTGTCCCAAGTCAGGATATGTGGTCATCGTTTGTTGATGTGGTTTATAAGTGTTTCTCAACAGTCGTTTCTCGTTTTGTATATAGATTAAAACGTTGGTTCTCCCGTTTGAATGGTTTTACATTAGTCATGTTTGGTGCTTTTATAGCTTGCTGTTCGGTGTGAGCCAAGGCTGCGTGTTGAAGACAGTACTTTTACCTATAATGGTTTACTTTTACAAATTATGACTTGGATGGAGAGATGTCTCATTGGTACACAAATGACGAAAATGGATAGACATGTATCTGTTTATCTAATACATTAAGTCGAAGTTTGAATCAAGCTTATGTACAAAGTACACGATTCTTTTGAATGATCTTCCTCGATAATGTATACACAAACAATGACACATTGTTTGCTCAAGAATTTGATATCATTCTGAATAAAAAGTTGTCGATAAAGCTACATCAATAGACCTGCTTGCTCCATTTGGAATTCATGAGGTTTAGTTCACTGTTTAATATTTGTATTCATAATATATGTATTTATATCTGCAAGAAAAAAAAGTCTAACAGTGATTGTTGTACTGGCATTTGAAATCCTGCTTCAAGCTACGGAAATATGAAAAAAAACACTAACTCGGTTTCTTATATCGTCGTATATTCGCAAAGTCGCTGTTAAGAACAGCAAATTCCTAGATGAGTTTTCAATCAAAGAACTCATACCACTTCTTCTTTTTTTTATATCAAAACAGAAAGAAAAGATGATGATGGTAGGTGTTGGTATTCATTATCCAAGTTGTCTTCACATCTTCGAAAACAGGATCCGTATTCTTTGGTAGTTTGTTGTGTTTCATCCATTTTGATAGTTGTTTATATGTCTATCTTTGTATCTGCTTTGATTTATGAAACATAGGTTTATATAACAGTTGTTAGGGTCAGCGACCTAGGAATTTAAAAGTTTTTTAGAATCAGATGCAATATCATATTAGTTATATAAGTTATATAATATCAAAATCTCTATAAATATAATATTATCTAGATCGAACTATATTTAGATAAAGAAAAAAAAAAAAAAACAACATAATTTTGAAGTCACTTTATTTGAAAGATTAGTCAATCGTAATGTCCTGAGAGGAACTGCATGAAAGTTTTATAATTGATTAAATTAAAATGTGTCGGATAAATTATTTTAGTGAAATTTTCGACATGTCAGCTGTAAATTCATTATCATGAAATCATTGTAAAAGTAAGTAAAAGCCCATTTTTGTTATGTAAGAAGACGCGTTTACTATTTTGTTAAGAGTTTGGGAATCTTTAACAAGATTATGAGAAGAAATTTTATAATTAAAATCATAAGATCATTCCCTATTTTGGTAATCCTAACAAATATATAATAATTGTATATAGCATTGTATATCATCGCCAAAGATAAAACTCCAAGACCAAAAGAGATATAAGAGGTATAACTTATTATGCATGTTAACAAAAACAAATAAAATGATATCTCAGCTGAACGCAACTAGTCTTTTTTCCATTTGTAGCTAACAGGGTTGCAATTATGTTTTAAATCCTGCTTATTTTAAATCATTTGTACGGTAAATGATGATCAAAATGGCATTAATAGAATATACATTTCATTTACAAAGAGTTTTTTCAAAGGCAACTCGCTGATTACACTTACAAACTTATCATTGGATATTTAAATTTAAATATTCTTGCCAATATAACAGTTAAACATGTGTTAATGGCAATCGTTATCGGGCAGATATAGTATAAATCATTGACCTACACTACAATTATAAATATAGACTCTTTAAATTACTACAATTATGACTACTATACACGATTTATAACCGTAATACAATACAAAAAACAAAGGACCAGAACTATAATAATAACACAGTATTTCGTAATTATTTTACGCACACATTTTCCTATATTTTGATAAACAAATCCTACTAGTTAATAAGTTAACATGCAAATGTCATTCTAAAACGACTAATTGTCGAATATCAATCCTTTTAATTAAGCCCCATGTGTTTTATACTAAATTAATGTAAATTGAATTGAAGAAAACATGGTCAATAGAATTAAATTTACGAATTAAAAGAATTGTAAGGGCTCAATATTTGTGTCATTTGTGTGGGATCTATCTGGAACCCTATTTGGGAAACCTGTGTGATATCAAACAGACTGAACGTTTTGCACAAGAAATGATGAATTATATGCAGCAACTTGTGCTAATCCAAACGGAATTCTACACAATTCTTAAGATTTGTTTCACAATATTTCAGTAATATTAAAACGAATCTTTATCGCTCGACACTATTATTCATATGAGTTTGACTGTCCCTCTGGTATCTTTCGCCCCTCTTATGTTCACTATGCTCTTTTCAAAGATTGAATACATAGTCTTATTAAATAGAACTTTCCTAAAAAATTGATTGCTGTTAAACATGCTTATTTTAGTCCAGGTAAATTATTACTATATGAAAGAACCACACTGATTACAAAAATAGAGAACGAAGATGATGTCATCAAAATGATGGACGTTTTGATCGACAACATATATGTTGACATTCAATTAGTAATATTTCATGAAACAGTCGGTATTCAAATGGATACGTATTGTGACACTAGTCGACTTGTTTTTGTACAAATATGATACAAAATTCATACACACCATTCTCAAATAAAAAAACAATCAACTTCTCGCCAAGAACTTTAATTTTATTCCAAATATATTGATGATGGTTTAACAAATATCCTAGTGAACTTGAGATAAAGGATTCTGCCAAACCTAGATATTCATCTTCATGTTTAGATCCGTTCCTCAGGCAGATTTGACCATAAATTGATTTTTTCGTTCTTTATATGTCCGTTTTATTCGCATATCTTCTTATGTTTTATCGTTGTTATGCAACAATGACTTTCACATGCGAAGGATTAAACATGCATGATGACGGTTAATAAAGAAAAAGTATTGAACGGACGAAATCAATAATACATAATTCGTTCTGTTTTACACCCTCGATCTGAAATATATCACGAACTGTCTATATTCTTTCATCTTATGGAGTTGACTTTTTTCAATTTCTACGTTACTGTTTTTCAAGCCGACTTTATATTAACTTGATTCAAAAGGGTAGGCCCCTGACACTTACACTGAGTTACCAGGATAAACGACCGCACTTTACCATTTTTCATGGCACCATAACGATTAAATACTATGTGTTTACGTCTCAGCTTAATAGCCACATGATTTCGTGATCTCAAAAACAAAATATAGAAATCGTCGATATGTTAATAGGTCAATGGTATTCTGTGACGAATTGTGCCATTGACTGAATTTAATTTCGATTTAAATTGCGGTTGATGTATGAATAGAAAGAGCCGATCACCCTGTCATTCAACTAATTGCATATCTCTCATAAAAGAGACCAAGCGCGTACTGTCGTTTTACCATTCAAACTATTGTTACGGATTCAATGAACTTGCATTTGTACATGCTTTTACCATGTAAGGAATATGACAGTTGTTATCCAGTCGTTTGATGTGTTTGAGCTTTTGATTTTGCAATTTGATTAGGGACGTCTTTCCTCTTGGAGTTTTTCTCGGAGTTCACTATTTTTGTGATTTAATTTTTTTTTTACCGTTAAATATTATCTTTGTCACAAATGAACCATGATATCTTCCAATTTTTTAGCCACGTTTTAGTCCCTTTTTCTTCATTTTCTTATTTGAACATGTCATAGCAAGCATGACGGGTGACAATGGCGTAGAAGGGTCTTGTTACCTCCATGAAAAAACCGAGTGTTTCTTATGGAGGTAACCTTGCTTAGGTTTAAGTTTTTCGTGAAGAGATTAATGAGCTTGTTCGACTTTTATTCATTCTTTGCATTGTCATTATAATTTTTCTGCGACTTTTAATTATCTGCGTGGTATCTTCCGTCTCTTTTGTTGATTATTTTGCTGTAGTAGGGCGTCTGCTCTATGGTCGGGTTGTTGTCTCTTTGACACATTTTCCATTCCCGTTCTCATTTTTATTGATATTATGCAATTTGAACGAATGCAATCCCTGGATCTTTTATAAATTTTCATAACCAAAAAATTAAACGAAATTCAAAAACATTCGCCATTCTCTACGTTGAAACAGTTCATATATAATGATAATGGTTATCATGTGGAATGGAATATAAGATAAGGAATACAGAAATCGGATTGCAGGTCCCTATTTGAACTAGATAATTGTTAGTATTTGAGTAGTTTTGTTAATCTTTCTATTATAAACCTTGTTAGTGCTTAATTCTCCCCGTGACATTTTTATAAACCTTAACAACATAGATCTTTTAAACTTAACATAGAATTAAACAAACAACGTTTGCAACTCTATGTTTTGGTTGGGTTTTTGTTGAACAGTCTTTAGTTTTCTATATTGCATTTTTAAACGTTATTTTATTGTCGTCTTTCGTTTTGTTACATAATAATTATCAGATTTTCTCTTCTGATAAGTTCCGAACGTCCTCTTATCACCTCCAACGCCTTTTGATATTCAAATTCAAATGTATTGAAATACACTGCAAATGACAATATCAATATTGTAAAATAAGATAATGATGAGAAGTATGTTTTTCTTATAAAAACGAAGAACTATAAAATAATACAAAAAAGGCAAAACATATTTTTTTCTAATAATTATATTTACACATAAAACACAAACGCAACATACTTGTGTAGAAAGAAATGATTGAAACATTTACACAATAAAAACCCAGATTTTGTATTTTTCACTCCTCATATTTCGACATCGCACATGCTTGTGGAGTGGAGTCATCGTCACTTTCTCTGTGACTATCTGCGTATGAACATACTTTTTTTGAGAAATCTATGTCAACATAATTTGTTCTGTTTTCACTACCATGAATGTGAAACTTTTATTCGTTTGGTTTTGGTTCAAAGCTAAGTTCAATATAGCTGAGTCTATCAGGACCCTAGAATTAAAAGAAGAATGCATATTCAAATAGTTCATAATATTGTATATTTGACATCATTTCCCCTCCTCAACATAAAATTATCCCCCCAAAAAAACAAGTTTAGTAATATGTTTCTTTTTTATCATTTCTTCCGCTGTTTTTTAACTGCTGTAAGTAATTAGGGTGCAATCACGAATTGGTTGACCCTTATTAGAAATCTGTTTCACACATGACAATGTATATGTTTAATTTTCGAAACAATACCGTTTTCTTGTCCCCGAATCTGACCTACCAATTAAGACGTATCACCCACAAGGTTTGAGCATCAAGATGGGTGCCACATGTTGATCATGATCTGTCTACCCTTCGTGTATATATAAGATCATCCTAGCTATAGTTATTGATGGGGTTCGTGTTTCGGTTTATCATGTTTGACGTTGCGTTATCTGTCTTTGTTTTGTTTTTGACGTATCGTGGTCATTTACCGACTTATGAGTTCGAATGTCCCTTTTGTATCTTTTTTCTCTATTTTAAAATGTTTTGTTCTATTTAAAGTTTCATTTGATTTTCCATACCACATTGCTGATAGATTTTGCGACATGTATATGACAAAAAAAGGAATAAAATTGCAATCTCTATATAAACTACACGAACCTTCCTTGTCGCAGAGTTCACAGTTCCGATAGCCTGTCCAACAGAAGCTACAATAGCAATTCCTTGATGAAATAATATCATTTTCAAGAAAAGGATTCAACTACAATTTTCACCCATAACACCAGTTTCATCCTACAGTATGATCACGAACGCATTCAACACATTTTATAAAACTAGACATAAATCTAGATCTTTGTATCTAAATTCAGACAATTGTGCGCTTAATAAATTTGAGATGTGGTATGTCGTTTTTATAGCACATGGCCGAATCCGCTAGCTGATTGTGCGCTGTTTGAAGTAGTTCTTGAGAGTATTACAAACTAAGGAACTAGTTATTTGGAACTGTTAATTTTTATAAAATAAGCAGAGCTAGAGCAATAAAGAAAACTCACTTATAAATGTAAAAATGTGTGAATGACGCAGTGCATGTAGGTCACATAAAGTTAAAACATTTTACAAGCTTACCTCTATTCTCTTTGCTTTTTTCAAGATAGTTTCGTTTCCGTTTTGGTGTTGTCGAATAGGAGACGGTCTGCCCTATGGTAAGATTTGCTCGTCTGTCGATAGATGAATATACAGGGATATCTAAGTTCTGTGCGACTGCATTCTGTGCCACTGCATGCTGTTCTACATTGTTCTGCATCTCGTTAACATTGTTTTCAACAGCCCCAACGCCAACTTTAAAAATGAAGCACTTTAAATGTAAAACTAGATAAAAATGAACTTGGAAAGTTATTTTTACAAAAGGAGTGGTTTCAACATATACCTGTCAAGCAAATGTCTATGATTGCGCTTAATTGTTGTCACCTAAGATTCTTAATCAATTGAAATTAAACATTTTACAGGAACGACTTTTGATAAAGTCATACAACTTTTCAAATGCAAAAAAGAAAGAAAAAAAAATGTACGCCATATCAGAATATTGTTTGACGTAAAAGAACTTGATAAAAAGAGGCAATTCAATCTATATTTTCAACATAAAATTGTCAAAGTCACCTACGAATTTCAATTAGGATGAAATTTCCAATAAATATGTATATATATATTCATAAGAAGATAAAAAAACTCTGTTTATTTATTTTGAATTATTATAAAGTGTAGTGTAAAGCATACCTTCATAAATGAATTGCTGCCTTTTGAAGCAACTAAAAAGAAAATACATTATTTTTACATATGGTTATTAAAACAATTTAGTGTAGATAAGAAATACATACAATGTTCGTATGTTGTACTGTGAAAACCACTGTCCCAGGTTAGGGAAGCTAGTGCGCCCGTTAACATGCTCAATCCCGTCACATTATGAACATGCCTGCCCCAAGTCAGGAGGCTGCACTCAGTGGTTATCGTTTGTTTCTGTATCTTATATTTGTTTTTCGTTCATTATCTTATACATAGATTAGGCCGTAAGTTTGCTCGTTTGTCATTTCGGGACCTTTTACAGCTGACTAAAAGTATGCTGTTTAGGGTTTGCTCATTGTTGAAGGCTGTTATATGACCTTTAGTTGTTTTAAATTTCTGTGTCATTTGGTCTGTTGAGAGTTGTCTCCTTGGCAATAATTCCATGTTTTTTTCTCTATTTCCTGTAAACACGTTATTCAAAATCAAATTGAACTTTCAAAATTGAGTTGTTTTGGATATCATTATTGAAGCACCGTATCGCGAATTCAAACTTTTGGGTTAATCTAAAAACTCGTATTATCTTAGTCATGTGATACCAAAACATGATATTCTTTAAATATATTTTTTAATATAGGATTCAAAGACATTTTGTATTTGTTATGGACAGAAGACAACTTTTATAAAAATTTAAGAAAACCTACCAGATTCTCTCAAGTGTCTTTAAGTTTCCTGAAAGTAAGAAAAACAAATTTGATTTTAATGAACAAGAACACAACAAAGTGCACTTCCTGACTCGTTTAATTATGAATATTTGTATATAGAAAATGACAAATGGAATCCCAAGTTGAGATAGTACAAACACATCATGACCTAAATAACGTATTCACTCACACCCTATATGTTGTTAAAATTGAGAATGGAAATGAGGAATGTGTCAAAGAGACAACCCTACCAAAGAACAGAAAATAGTCGGAGGCAACAAATGGGTCTTCATAACAGCGAGAAAATTCCATCGGAGGCATGCTTCAGCTGGCTCCTAAACAAAATGTGAACTAGTTCAGTATTATTGGATTTTTCTGCTTTGTCTAATAATGTACCAGAATTTTTGATTAATGTTGTATCCTTTTCAATAGTTGTTCCTAAATCTTTGGGCATCTGCGTAAACACATATACTTGTAGCATGTAACATATTTATAAATTATTAGAAAAAAGGAAACCTACCCTTTTTATACTGCCAATACAGGACACCATTTGCTAATAAAAATGGAACAACCAACACCATTAATACAAGGTTCTCATTGTCATTGTCTTCTGTAGCTCCTAAACGAAAACATAATGCAATATTTTCGTTACTATATCATTAGATATACGTGAACTATTAATTTATTTTTGCATTACTGAGGATCGTACGTATGACGCATGCATAAACGAGTCGCACTTTCTGACGACCTAATTCAAGTAACTTAGTTTTCTGTATTATGTTAAAGTGTAGTTCAAAGAATTACAAGACCCTCTTCATAATGATATTTACTTGTTCTGATAAGTTTCTCATCTGTAAAGTTACTGTCCCCTCTTATGTTTTTGGAGTACATTCGAATCAAGTATTCAGTTCCAGGAGTAAGTCCATCGATATAATCAGTGTGCATCCCAGGATCCGAGGCAGGTATTTTATTCCAGAACTGAACATCACGTCTACGATACTGGATGACGACTGACTGTGGAAATCCACCATTAAACCTTTCACGCCACTGGACAATGACCTTATTTTCCTTAGGTATTATCTTCATAATTTCTGGTGTTTCAGGACAACCTGTAAATCAAAAATATATCAGATTTACGAGATGATGCTCTTATTTTCTAATTGTATTAACTTTCAATTTTTCAATAGATATATGTATTAAAGGAATGTATATGCCTCTGCAGTATTAAAGTACGACAACATATTTCCAAAGCTTATTAATATCACTAAAATATTACAATATCTACCCAAAGTCATGCAATTCATATCTGTTGTTGTGTTAACGGCGATCCATTCCCAACCTAGGAAGTAGTATAACAAAATTAAGTACCAGTGGAGTGATACTTTTGGGTCCATTTAAAAACAAAATAAATTTGAAGTAAAAGCAATCTTAATTGACAGAACAATTAACTGGAGGGATAGTAATGTTTTTCTAGTGAATTAACATTATAGAATAATAACAATGTAAGGAAAATGTTACACGTATTAAGATGATTGCTTACTTGCTGAACGAAGGGAAATGTTGAAGTTGGCTGATCCAAACTTATTACTCAGTTTTATTGTATATGACCGGAAGTCATTTTCATTTCTTATGTTCATTGATATGACCAGTCTACTCCCATTCACAAATACAGTTTTATTATATACTTTGTCCATTACCCTCCAAGTTTCCAGAGTATAATTGTCTTTATAGTGTTTTATATCACCATCAATAACAGTAAAGTTCGTAATATCTGGAAAACTAACAAAGTCAACGGTAAGGTTGCCATCTTGATCTTTAATTCCATATTGCGTGTTATTGTTAAAGGTAACAAAATACGGTTTTCCTGGTGAAATACAAAAAAAAAAAAAAAAAGAATTGCAAGGCAAAATATGTACATAATATAATATTAAATAAGACAAATATTGTGATCTTAAATGTGTAATATGTTGAATCATTGAAATTCTGATCAAAACAGTAAAACATCGAAATAATATAATTACAACAGTTTGAAAACAAATTACGAAATTTAAGGTATACAATCTTTCATTCATTGTCAAAATGCTCATCTGGTGCAGGAAAAGTGGTACTGTTAAAGTTATCACTGTTACTGCTGTGAGCTCTTTTATTATGTCATAACTATTCAAAATTTCTTTATTTTATATATTCCTGTATTAAAGCATTTGCAAAGCTAATTTTATAATTATTTAATGGCTCTTGTATAATACCTCGGGTTAAATAAAATCACCAATCAGTTCCAAAATTGGACATTTTAGAGAAGAGACATTTAAAGGAATGTTATATCAAATTGGTAGTTAACTTCTTAGGCAGAAGTCCAAAAAATACTCACCTTGTGCTTTAAAAAAAAAATCACCACGAATTAAAGAGTTGCTACCATTCAACGACACATTATTAGAAGCATGACAAATATAAAATCCTCTGTCGTGATGGCGATCTGTCTCTCCTTTTGTGTTTGGAAGTATAAGTTTACCACTGCCATTGTCCGGAAGATATCTTATAAGATCAGAATATTCAGACCTATGTTCCCACTGTGTAAATATGTAGTGATTTGGTTCCCCATGAGCTCTGCAGTTTAATTGTTTGTTATTTCCAGAGTCTTCAAATGTGACATGTACCGTTGGCGGATCTGTGAATTTACAAACAAATTATGTGGTAAATTACGACATGTTCTGAATCATTTTCTATGTGAATATATACACAGTATTCACTTAATATGAACACATTAGGTCACTATTAACGAAGTAATCACACTTATGCAATTAACGACATCGTAGACAATCAAAACAGTTAATTAGTTAATTGTCCAATATAAATGATCGTCGAATATAAATTTATCTGCGATTGTATATACAATTCTTGATTGGTGTAGATAGTGCGTCTTTGTCAATTCTATTGTCAACATTGGGACTAATCGTCTCATATTTCGATGGGTTATTATCTCGATTGTGTTTCATGTTCGTATTTGATACTTCGACTTCTCTTTTAATTTTGCGACTGTCTACTTTAAATTGCGCCGTCATTTCACATAACATTGCTTATCGCCAAGTTGTTGACATGTTTTCAACTACTTTGCTGTGTTATTTACTTATGTTTATCGCATTCAATAAAAGCTTACAAGTATACGCAATTTCAAATAAAAAATTGCAAAGTAAATGTATCAACTCGTTTGAATACTAATATAAGCATGAATCTTATACAAACGAACAAAAGAAAGACAACATTAAAAGTAACTGCAGAAACATAATATAAACTGAAGTACAATATAACAAAAAGACGAATATAAAGAACTGTAAGCATAAACCTCGCTTTGACTTTATACATATGAACATCACTTGAAGTAACAACATTACATGACAACTTTACAGAATGAACCTAGGTTCTTACTAGTTACTCAGTGATTATATGATGATACATGTTTACAATTTTAAAATGTGATTACAATTGTACATTTTGAACTTGTTACTAATTCGTTTGTTTCTAACTTTGTTATACTAGACGTTTTAGCATGTAGCTTAAATTATATAAGGATATTTGACGAATTAGCGATGCAATAATTCTAGCTGATATTAATGTACTGATTACTTAAATTTATAAAAGTGATTTTAACATGATACCTAGTTGCATTGATACTAAGCAATGACTCGTTGATTTAGATTGATTTGTAATGGCCTAATGTTTCTTATATTTTAATAATTGAATTGTAATTTGTAATAATTGCATTATTAACTATATTTGATACTATGTTAGTACGAATATCGTATTTTATACACAATGATTCAATACTATTTAAGTTGATATATAGACATTAGACGTATCAGAATAAATCATGTCTATTGTAAAACATTAAAGCAATATGTATAGTAATCAATGTGAAACGAATGATTCAAACATTGATAATATTAGCACTGATAAAATGCAATTATCAGAACGAATCATCGAGTAGAATTATAACTTAATATTATACAACATTAAAATGATAGTCGATAGAGATAAACAAGATTAGGTACTATGATCATTGTTTGATGAAGATTCAATCAATCATTGGTTTTTGAATTCAATTTTCAAACAACAAAGATTCAATGACTTATTTAGATATACATTTTACGAACATGAATTGTTTGTATTTGAAGCATTTTGAATTCAATTTTCTAATCTGAGTTTTTATTTTGAACGTATTCAATTTTCTAATTATTACAGAATTATATTGGCTATCTTATAGTTCATGTACGTGCGAACTTAAAGATTCCTACAATAACATTATTGTACATGTAAATTCAATATCTCTATATATATAAATCATGTTATGACTAGAACTATTATAGCATACAGTTGTAAATTGAACACATATCTCTGTTTTGATATAATCTGCTTTGACTAAAGATAACAATGTTCCTATAGAAGATATACAATTGTAAAGGTTGATATAATACCTACAATAATATAAATCAGTTAATAGCTTAACAACATTAAATAACTATAGATAAAACATACGTTAAAATCTTAAGAATAACATTATTAGCTAATATTATAAATAACAATTAATATAAATGTCACTGAGTTAAATGAATTAAGTTAGATGAATCAGTATAAGCACGTTTACGATATCATGTAACGTAAATGACAACAATAAACAATTCTTAAAGTAAGAAAATGAGTACATTCTTCTTATAATCAATGTTGAATAACTTTATCTAATAATTATCAAAAATAACTTATGCATGTCAATTTAGTACATTAAGATTTCTATTGTCTTAGACATAATCTAAGATAGAATTAAACGTATAATTAGACTAATACCGTACAATTGAAGATCAAATTAATATGGTAAATATAATGAATATGAAGCATTTCAGAAAATTTAGACAGTCCATTAATGAAATAAAAACAAAGAAACGATGCTCCGTAAAACTGTCAAATGCATAAAGTACAGAAGCTTAAATATTGCTACAGAAACTGTATCTCGCAATCAAATCACAAATAAACCATACATATAACGATGGTAAATCAACGAACATTTCAGTCTATGTCAGAGATAGTCTTAGACATGATGAACATGTTATTCATACATTAACAACCTGCCATGTATATGACAATCAATAAAATAATTAACTGCGTAAAAGTACACAAGAAATACTGATCAAAATGAAAGATAGATCAGATGAAAATTACAGTCAGTATATATACTCAATATAAATTCATATTATATTGAAATCAATCAAAAATATAAACTGTTATCGCAACTTGTAAATGCTAAAATTGATACGTTTTGAACATGAATAAATTGACATAGTTAGAATGTTCATCATCATAGAATATTTACATTGTAACATATGATAATATACGAATAGTAATAATTAAATAATGTTCACAGCAAACATCTTTCATGTAACAGTTATTAATCTTTACAATTGTGTATGTAAATTATTCATAATATGAGTCATTGATATATACTTACGTTTATATTATGAAATGAATAGACTTAGATCTAATTTGACATGAATTATTATGTCAATAAAATATGATGGAATTTATAAATATTCTTGATTTAGTAATTTTTAAAAATAAACAATTAAAAGAAATTTAAAAAGGGTTTTTTTTTTAAAAACTTTTTTTTTGTTTCCCTTTTATTTTTAAATTTAAAAAATTTAATATAAATTAAAATTTAAAAATTTGTAAAAGAAAACCAAACAAATTTTTTGGGGAAAATTAGAAAATTTTAATTTAAAATTTGGAAAATAAAAAGTCAAACCCCC